>JABACO010000627.1:0-26453 GCA_013339895.1 Ephydatia muelleri | reverse complement strand
TTTCTTCTCCAAACATTCATTCTCCTTATCTCTGTGTGTGCCCAGTACGAACACTTGAGGGTGGACATCTCCAGTGTATGTGGCCCTCACACACTGATGTAGAACTTGCTTGTGTGAGGATGGGGACTGGTATGGTTTCCCCAAGGGCTTGCAGTCCTGCCCATAGAAATAGATCATAGGATGGTGGTCTAAGGGTTCTGAGAGATTTACGGCATAAAGGATTGCAGACAAATCTTGAACAAAAGCAGGTAGGAGCTCAAGAAACTGAGGTTGACCACCACTATCTATGAAGTGAACCAATTTCACATTCAGTTCTTTCCAATCTGATAGTTTGCTTTTAAACACCTCAATAATAAGACTATCTATCTCCTGAATGGCTGGGTCGAGGGCAAGCTCATTCCCTGAGGCTATTGTATTTACAAACAAATTGTATGGGGGAGACATTGTGGGCACATGACGGTTATGAGATTCTGTGTTGTCAAGCACAGATACATTTATTGCTACTCGTGGCATTGTTGAAGCTGGAGGAGGTGTGGCAGGATGTGAAGAGTCCGCCTGGTAGGCACTTGCAATGACTTTCATTAGTTTGGTTTCATCCAACACCTCCCAAATTCCTGTATCACCCTCAACGACACTAGCTACTATGGAGCTGACTGAGCCTACCAAAGCCTGGATGGGGTTATCAGCCAGTCCTGTGCTGACTCGACCAATTGGTCCATCTATATTCTGGGGTATCTGTAGCAGGAGCCTCTTCAGGCATGTCTTCCCTACACCTGCTATTCCTAGCACTAGGCATTTGATAATAGACAGTTTCACGGAGCCAAACTTCATAGCTTCTTCGTACAACTGCTTTGCCACTGTGAGGAAAATTAAATGGTCAATTTGTGTGACAGCATTGCAATATGTAAAATGACAAATTGCTTGCAAGTTGCGCCATATTTATATGCATCATCACTACCCTGATAATCAATCAAGCTTACCGATATGCATGGATTGTCACAGAGACATGTAATTAGGATAGTTACCACTAGACACAAATAAATCTTACCGTATTTAAAATCGCGTATGAATGCTTATAAAGTAAATGAAGTCAATCATTTTAAAGTGGAATAGATATGATGATGACAAGATCAATTTCTTTATTTGCTCCAATTTGCAAGTACTTGTACACATTTTCCTTCTGAAATGTGATCGAGCAGAAGCTTTTAAGCTACCTAGTATTACTTTTACTAGCATTGCTTAGACAACTTATGATGAAGCTAGCTTTTGTTGTTGCTACAATCACCACATAGATCAATCATATAAGCCAAAGGAATGTTTGATTCAATGCTACATGTATGCTCATTTGAACCAAAAATGATGCTTAATGATGTGACACATATATTCTAACGCTTTTTTTAATGAAACAACATGTAGATAGATATCTAAATCATTGATTTATATGTACAACAACTGTAAGTTGTTTGATGTGTAGTAGTGGGAATGTGTAGAGTCATTCCATGAATAATCAACAAGCTTTTTGCCACCATGGCTTCGGATTATAGTCCTACACTGCCAATGCATGACAGTGGGATATAGTTCGCTAGTGTATGTGGTCAGCCACATTGGGTTAGTGTGAAGTACTGGAATACCCGCGCTCATGACCCAATGACAGCCTGTTTAGGAATCAATATCAGCTTAGAGCAGCGATAAGAATCACACAGCTATATGCACACAAATAACATCAGTTCGCGCCTCCGTCCATCCGTAAGGAATGCCAGCCTCCAAATTATCTGCTTCCTCTGCTCAGCAGTAGCTTTAAGTACCTCCGATAAATCTTCTAGAATGTTCTCAAGGGTTAAACTAGGCAATTACAATTACACAATAAATGACAATACTACAGGTAGATATATGGCAGTGATATATCAAATCTCATTGTGTCTCATGATGGGATAATCACCTTTTTATAGGTCATTGCATGGTCAATTGAGAACATACATCTGCAAATGCATGAGAGTGGAATATTCATAACGTCCCAGCCATATTGAATGTGTAAAACATTTTTAAATTCTCCTTTGTGTAGAAAAAGCAATTTTGATCGATGGGCATCGAGTTTAACCAGGAAGATGTTCCTTTGTCTCGAGCAAGTGTGATCTGTTATTGTACGATTTTTTTCTCCATAGTACTATCACTTGCAAACAAATCAGCATTATATCATTATACATAGATAGCACAAAATGAAATCTATTGTCCGTATTAATTATGTTACCCCAGGCCAGAGAAAGGTGATGCAAAGACTGAAAGGTAATGCAAAAAGTTCAAAACTTTGGTAACCCATAACTGTTGAGCTGTATGATCTGATTTATCAATTTGATGGTTCTACAGCCCTTATCTGGTGAGCCCTTTCACCATCATGAGGCTTGACTTGACATCAAGGCATGTGGTGTTCAAAATGCAACTTAGAATGCCTTTTTATAAGTTAAGGTTTATGACCAAAATATTATCGTTCAAAATACCTCGCCACTATGTTCAGACAACATGCAAGAGTCAGCCAAAAAAACAGGAATACTAAGAAAAGATACCTAGACATTGAACTTGGTGGTCATTGGTTTCTCCACTGCTGGCAGCACGGGCAGAGAGGCTAAAACATCCTACAACTATTTGGGAGATACGGTAGTGAACTATATCCCACTGTCATGTGTTGGCTTCAGTGTCACCTTCGATTTTCCATCCTATACGCTCAGCCACCCCATGCTCCTCGTTTCATTGACCTGTATGTGAACACACCTGACCTTGCCTGTGCTGAAAGCAGGGTACATGTAGATGATAATTGACTATTTCTACATTTGTGGTGTTTATTGCTGTCTATAATACTTGTATTGTACACTTTGCATTCACAAATGTATAAGATTAATATTGCACAATTGCAAATAAAGAAATAAATACAAAACTTGAATAGTCTGATTCTCCTAAACGTGATTTGTATAAATTGACAGCAATACGTAGTCTATACACACGTGAGTATAATGTAGAATCTATTTAAATATACTTTTAATGCTGTGCTCAGTTCTGGACCCTTAGTGACCATAACCATTCATTAAATCCACTAGAATACTTGGTGTACATGAATACTTTCAATGGCGGAGCCAATTTGATATATTGGTGCTGACGTCTTGTAATGTAATTCTACAGTGTATATTCAATATGAATTAATAGACTGTACTGCACACATAATTATAAGTTTCACAGTGATAGTGTATAAAATTGAACACTAACAATACAAAATAATTTAGCTTTGCATGAAATAAGTACAGAATTCGGGTTGTTAATTAGACTAGGATACAATAACTATTGTATGATAGATGTTGTACATATACAATACCCACATGGCATGTTCAACATACCTGTTGCTTGTGTTTCATGATCCAAAACAATTTCATAGTCATCCTGGTCATCAGATTCTGATTGAAAACGATCAAAAGTGACTTCAAAGCGGTATCGACATGGCATATCCAACATACCTGGTGCTGGTGTTTCATCATCCAAAACAACTTGGTCATCATCATCCAGGTCATCAGATTCTAATTGAAAATTGACCCTAAAAGCATTGTTCATAGTGTCCTCTACGTCTCTGGTCTGTCCAAAGAAGAATGTTAAATTACCAAGTATTTCAAAGGATACTCACCGCCTTCACTGAATCTGAAAGAGTGAGAACATGGGATATAAAACTGCTTTTCCAAAATGCAGTTACAATGAGTACATGACAAAACCTTTTAATGACCGACTCTAATTGCACTAAATTAGTTCCTATCGACATGAGGTAGTAGTACTTAGTGTCGATAGCAACTAATTCAGTGCAATTAGAGTCGGTCATAAGGTTTTGACCGTTAGAATGTTTTCCATTACTCACTGTCATCGTTTCCATAGCACAAATTACTGTAAGTAAAGTATATGATTTGAGTCAGTAGTTGATAAAGAAAAAATCAAAGTTTACAGTAAGAATGCCTGCACGACAATATGAACAATAAGTGCTAATAAATTACATGTAAAGCATACATTAAGTATGAGAAATCAAAAGGAAACTATTTTATATTACAGACCTACCCATCCCTTCAACGTTTAATTACGGCATTAATTCCATATCATTGTCATCTGACTACCACACAGAGTAGCAAATTGTAACAAAAGTTAATATTCGACATCATGAATTGTGTAGTTATAGAATTGATTATACAAGTACATACATGCATACACGTCAGATTTTAACTTACCTAGATTCCATGCTAAAGAAGTCAATTCTTGAGCAACAGCAGTTCTACCCTGCATGACTGCAAAGTAGCTAGGAGTAATGCTAGCCTAAAAAATGTGGAGTGGGGTGATTGTTATTCTGATTATATACTATTGTCTATCGAAGTACATGTAGCATGCGATTCCCACTACAATGCTAAAGCAGTGAATTATCATGCTTTTAAGAAAGTATTATAATTCAATTGTGGACAATCATGCTATGGGCGTAAAAGATTACGTAATCTCATAAATATTGGAGTGTAACTCATGTTTGGTCCACATCCAATTTACTTCAACATGTTCACAGAGGTTTGAGGAGTCCCAACTGTACATAGATATATACTCTACATGCATGGAATTTAATTTAACCTTTAATCTATTTTCATCCTTAATTCAGGATGGAAATCCTGAATTAAGGATGACTTTACGCCGCTCGTATCGACATCAATTCGAACGGTATTGATGATTTTTTTTTTGCTATTTAGCTTCTGTAGGCTTTCATCTAAACAGCGCTATCCAGTTTAGTCGTTCAAATTTAGAAAAAAACAATGTTTAGGCTTAGTTTCCTTTTTCGTTTGCAAATACCATCAAAGTCAGGTATAAAGTTGAGGAAAGAGCAGGAAGCTTACTTTCAAGATAGAAACTGTTACAAAGATCTGTAAGGAGAGCCATATAAGCAAATTCAAGAATATGGGACACAGGAGATACGAGCATCGAATGAACTCAAGACGGACTAAGCGAAGCGAGTCAGAGCGGGGGTACGATGGTTAGCCTCTGCAAATAACAATAAAACAGCATTTCTGTCGTTGAGAGCAATGCAGAAATGCCTGGCATTGGTAGAAATGCTACCAGTACTGTTGGGACATAAAAAGAAGGGGCGGATGCTCGGACAGTGATCATTAATTACACTTTTCTATTATTTTGAGTACAAGTTTGATAAAAATACAACTTCTAACAAGAGTCTGGAGGTGCTACCACCAATAAGTAGTGAAAAGGAGTAAAATTGATATGTTCAATGCTCTTTGTAAGCATTCCAAACTATGAATTGTAATCATTTAATTTATGTAAGCGAGAGCAACGCAACGTGCTTATGCATCCTTGAAGTTTGGGCAGCTTTCTAGATGATAAAAATTATTCCATGCTATAGAATGTGCGCACCATTGTTGAAACAAACAGCTTCTATGTTTTAATGATTTTAATTTTCTCTGCAATGGTTGTTATAAACGGAAGAACTCACTATCCTGAATTCAGGATTTCCGATCCTGAATTCAGGATCGTTTCACGCAGATTAAAGATTAAATGGTATTGAAATAGAACAATCCATGTCCACAACAGAATTAGAGAAATATGCTCAATTTACTTACAGTAGTTCAGTGAAATAAAACCTGATTCTTCAAATGACACAACTTTAGATTGTAACTAGGAATAGCTACATGCTGGTTTAGATTTTAAATAGAACAACGCATGTTTGCACCAAAATTAGGGAATATGCACATTTAGTTACTGTCGTTAATTTTAGTGACATAAAATCTGCTTCTTCATATGATGGAACTTCAAATTGAAACTATGTAGTGAACTATAGTTCTGTTAGTTGTAGCTAGATAAAATAATGTAGAAGCAAATTACGCTATACTACCAATATTAGTTAATTAGCAATGATGAACTCGCCTTATTAACTCGAGTGGCTAGTAATTTAATTGCATTTAACTGTACAGATGTGGCATAATTCAAAATCATAAATGAATTGTCACCATTTATAACTAAATAGTAACTCTTGCATTAAGCCCAATATATTCCAGCTTCATACGGTGTTCCTACATTTTTAAGTAATGGTCTGAGTTCGATAATGTTTGGAGCCATGCCATATTTAAAATTAAGATTTTGGGCTTTTAATGTCACTGGTCTCTATGTAACATGCATGGTAGGTAGGGCTGGTCCGAGTATTTGGGATGGCTCCCTATCGATTCAAACCTTCTGGTTACTTGTCAGAATCTTGAACTAATGAAAACAACGGTAATTACAGCGAGGAACCACTAGGCAGTATTGGTAATACTTTGTGGTGCCTGTGCAGCATATGCAGTGCTCTCTACCCACTGAGCCAGAGTGTCTATGCATATTGCATATTTAGGTGACACCCTTTTTTACGACAAAGGCCTGCATTGCATTCCTGACTACAAGGAATTCACGGAATGCCTTCAGTAGATTGTTCTTTGCATAGTTTGCATGATGGCCATGATGCACATGAATAGGCCTACTACCCGATCAGCCCTCATTCAGAACAGGGGAAAAGGGTACATGTATCTGTAAACCTGCTTAGGTCGTCCTATCACCATGCAGCATACCATCAGTTCATCTATGTACAAGCTCCTGCAAGAAGCATGGTGCAGACAAGCTCCATCCCTGGAATCTTAATGGTGAAACTTTGATGTAGACCGCAGATATCATAAGATCCATCACAATTGTTTCACAATATCATATTACCCTGCTTGGCATATCTAAAGGCTTAACACACTTGATTTTGCAAATTTACAACAGTATATGGTGTGTAAATTATCTTGGTTGTTCTGCATGCATTCTTTATTGCCACTGATTCCAAGCTGTTTCCCTCACCTCATCTTTTGCATTTAAATCAGCACCAGCAGCAATCAAAGCTCTTGCAGTCTCAACATTACCAGCCACATGGAGTGCAGTACGTCCATGCTGTAGTAATGCATAATGAATGAACTAAAATTGTGTTACATAGATATGTGATCAAGATAATCATTTAGGTAATTACAATAAACAAACAACACTGAATTTGAAGTGCATTGGTGTTCCATCCCTAAAAAGACTTCATTTACTATTATGAGGAAACTCTGTTTTATGCATATCGTGTTTTTGTTCTCAGCATCTACATGCATCATATTAAATGTTTGTTCAGGTTTGCTTCCAAATACTGTTTATGTATCCCCTCCATAAACACTGATACAGTATGTGCACACAGATTGTACATATTTTATCACATGTATTCCCAGCTTTAGTAGCGAATAGCATCAAGGAAGTATAAAATAATGTGGCTGTCTGGTGAAGCACAAATATCTAGGTCCATACATCTATTCTTTATTTGAGATAATGGGATTAGGTTTTTACCCGTTTCTTTTGCTATTTAGAACATGAATGTTTCAAGATAAAAATGATAATTTCATACCATTCACTAATTTCGGTACCGCGTTCATTTTTCCCCCACTTTTCCTCGATGGACCTTGAGGTACCCATAGCAATTTTTTGCACCTTTTTACAGTGTTCCATTCTTAAACTATACCTTTCTGTAGTTTTCACATTTTCTTCAACATGTTTTATGTGGGTATTTTCAACGCATGGCTGCTAAAGCGGCTATGAACACTAAACACCCGACATGTTTTGCTACAGTAATGAAAAATGGCTATGTGTATTTCGAGTGAAAACCCGAGCTCTTTATAGTTCAGTTCCTTGGAAACAATGATTGCAGTACTGAAACACAAAAAAACCTCGTGCTCTTACTGAGGAACAAAAGCTAGATATTCTAATAGCATACCACTCCCTGCAAGCGGAAGACACCAAGGAACTGTTGATTGGTATCCGCTGTCATTTAGGAAGATGATTGGCGGGTGGCATGGCTACTTGGATCTCCTGCTGATGGTGCCAATCCTGATACACCAGTCCAACTGTTTTGGTTGAATAGCCCAGTAATGCGGCTACAAGTTTAAGGGGAACTACCAACAACTGGTAGCCGCATTACTTGGCTATTGAACCAAACAAATTTCAAAATAAAAAGCAGATCTATGATATATATATATGCTACTACAACAGAATCAGGTTATGGAAAAATCCGACATAGTTTAGTCACCCCTCTACTTAGAGGTACAGTGCTCCACTCCGAAAGAGCACATATTTAATAATATCAATCGATTTGTACATGAGGAGCTATGCTATTTGCATTTCCAGATTCAGCATGTTGTTTGGAGTACATCACCTATAGCTTAATTCAATTATGACTTGTAAACAAAACAACACACTTAGGTAAACAACTGCTGATCAGGTTGGCTGTATTTCTTGGAATTAAGGTGCCAAATTTTTTTGTGTACCCCTACTAGACATATAGTGGAATTATTATACAGAACTCTGAAATCCCACTGGCAGTGGAGATCAGTACGAAAATATCGATTTCCAGAGGGGAGGCAGGGCTTCGTTTAATTTTGGACGATTGTATTTGACTTAAAGTATGAAAATTATACAGTTGCATGAAGAAGTCCCTACAGTATACATATTATGTTTGAAACTTTTAGTGAACATCTGAAATGGTGATTCAAAATTGAAAAACCTCAGCCATTTTGTCCACTTCTTGAAGATTCCAATGAACCATCGGACTTGCTGATGTCATGTCAAAGTAGGTGTACATGCAAAAATATGCATTGCAATACGAGAACAGTTGCTCTTCGTGTGAAGACGATACCATGGGTTCTATGTACAACTAACACAGCATTGTACCAGAAGGTTCCTGTTGCAGCGTTTCAGAAAACAAACGACAAAGGAAGCGCAACATGACAATGCTATTGGCAGAGGTGGGTAGTAATGTATAGAAAGTGGGTGCATTATGAAAGCCATGGAACCATCAAAACAAACTGTGCTAGAAGATCATCATCTTCTGTAGAAGAAAGTTGGGCCTTTCACTCAGTGATGTACTAAAAAATGATAGCGACACATTTGACAAAGCTGTTTCCATAGCATTGATGTATGTACAAAATAATGCTCCTTTTGAGGTACAAAAGGCATTTTCCATCGTCTTCATGAGTACTGCAGAAGCAACATGGGGCTTCAAACTGTTAGAAGCAGCAGAGAAAGCCATCAGATGTGACTAGGCTACTCATCTAAACCATTTATAAGTGGACCACACTATACATGGGGCTATTTATTGTTGATAATGCTCCCACTCATAAGAAGTTAGCAAACAACTGATTAAATGTTGAAAATATGAATGTACATCCTGGAGGCAAGCAACCAGTCATGAGAGACACAATATGGAATGGCAAAGTACATAGGATGGTGTAAGAATATGGAAGGCGAAAGGGAATAAAGATTGGGCATAGACACAACCTTCATGATTGCTACTGATATGAGAAGTAAAGTAAACTCTTTCCCAGTCTTTTCAACCTTAAAATGTATCTTAGAGGACTATATAGAAAGCCAATGTCATATTGTGGCGAACCTCCGACACAAACGACGTCCCTATCCTGTTATAGCAATAAAACCCGAGAACCAGAATGTCTTTAATCACAATACATCCCAATATATACCCATACGCGCATGCTCAGACGATTCAATTACACAATGCATATTAGAGTTAGCTCGGCTCTGTCACACATATATACCCTAAATATTATTGTGAATCAAGCCCCATTGAAAGAATATGGTGCCATGCAAAGAAACATGCAAGAGCTTATGCCAATGGTACAATTACCACACCTACACCTGTTCCTGAAGCCTTTCAAAGTTGCAGTAAGGAAATCATCATGAAATTTTTACCAAATGTCCGGGACTAGGAGCATGCTAACAATAAAAGATTCAGTGGCAAATCAAGTAGAGCAGCATGTAAAATTGTACAAGTCACATCAAAGTGAAATCTATGTAGTAGTTGATGTATATAGCATGTATTAAGGCATTGAAATTTCCATTGCACAGCTAAACAACACATGATGCGTAGATTGCCGCAAAAAATTCATTGTCGTACAGTTGACATCATTCGCACTGTGATGTCAGTTTCTATCTCACGAATGTTGTGATACGTCATGGATAAATAAAATGGCTACGATTTGGGCTTTTTAGCTTTTGATCAATCACAAAGCTTTGTTCCCAGTTGTGCCTTAAAATTATACAAATACTATACTGCAGGAACCTTTTCATGCAACTGTATAATCCTCATTCCTTAAGTAAAATTAAATCGTCCAAATCGGACAAAGCCCTGCCTCTCTTGATACTTTCGTACCTATCTCCATAGCCAGTGGGACTTAAGAGTTCAGTATAATATATGTATATTTAAGGCTACACATAGAAATAATTTGGCACCTTAATGTCAAGAAATACAGCTTGGACGAGAAAGCTGACCAGCAGTTGCTTACCTAAGTATGTTGTTTTGTATAAAAGTCATAAATGAATTAATAAGCTGTATGTGCTGCACTCATAACAAGTTGCTGAAACTGAAAATGCTAATGTCATGAGCTCCTCATGTACAATTCAACTGATGATATAAAAATGTGCAAAAATGCGATTTTCCCTTCTTTCGGACTGGAGCACCGTACAGTCTAGGTATAAAGGACAGAACAAGAGTTGTTTTGATTGATGTCTGCATTAGAATAAGCAACTGATGAATAGTATTAGCTACTAGCAATCTATTCTGAAATAAAGTGTACTGCAAGCGACTTAATTGACTGGCTGTCTTTGACAACATAGGGTGCCTCAACCGTAAGACCTGCAAAATGTGGAACAAGTATCTACATCCAAAGCATTACTTTATCATATGCAATGCAAATATTGGTGCAAAAAACCACTATACCGACAAATTTTAGTGCACATTGGCATCAACGTATATTACCATATACAACTCCTACATAAATTATACCAGCGTAATGTATTTACTTGTATATTAAGCATACAGCACATACAGCACATTAATGTTAATTTTCAGGTTACAGTGAATTAATGTTAGTGCCACCAATTTTCAGGTTATATGGTATTGATGCAAATATGTACTGTACACAATCAATAGTTGGTAACCAAATCTTTAGCATTGACATCAGCTCCTCTCTCATGCAGAGCAACCAATACAGCTGTGTGGGGCTGTACGTTAATGAAAGGAGCAGTGCGGTGTTCTGATCCTACAAGCATAAGATCATAATGCCAACAGCTTTAGCTCTCAATTGGGTCAATGCATTATGGTCATTAAAAGCACAACATACATGTACAGTATTTTTGAAACATATGAATACTGCATGTAAAATGAGAAATCACCAAGAAACGAAACTGGATGTATCCTTCTATTTATAAATATGGATTCGATAATTGAACTGGTTGGTAACCACTGCTATGTGCATTCTATAGCAAACAGTTGGCATGAGGAGTCAATCGCTGTGTACATGTACATGTACATGTACATGTACACTATATTATTAATATTCAGATTGGAAAGCCAATGTTGTATAATCAGCTTTGAGCACAGTTGACTCTTATATCCATCCTTTGATATCCAGCTAACCTTATCCCTTGCATTAAATTAGCTCCTAGCTCCAGTAGAAGCACCACCGTAGCAGTGTGGCCATTCTTTGATGAAAGTAGCAGTGAGGTATTATCATCCTACATGTACATAAACAGACACAGGATCATGAAACTTAAGTCCACAACCAATGGCATATTGTCATTCAAATGTAAGAAGTGATAACTAAAGGGCTAATCGGTGCACAAAGTATGAAATATGGTTGAAAGTGTGGGCAACACTAAACAAGGTACATATACAGTACTTACAAGCTAGAAAGAGTTATTAGCTGATAGATAGATATGATAGAGTACGGGTGGCAGATTAATAGAAGGAAGTTGTAGGGCTCCCAAAACCTTGCTAGTGTCGTGCCTTGCTAAGTAAACACTTAAGAATTGTGGTTAAAGGAACTACATCTTATAACCAACATATATTTTAACTTGAGCTATGACAAACATACATGAGTTGGATGTCAGTTTTGGTGCACAGCAACAAAATCTGAATACTGTACACCTCGGTGTACAAACATACCCCCTTGATGACACTCAGGACTCTAGACATTAAATACACCATACGTGTAGCATTCCGTGAGTGAGAAATAATTAATTGAGTAATGTACAGCAATCACACAGCTGTAAGTAATTCGTAATGACATACTGTAAGTGTCATAACCTAACCTTATCCCTGGCATCAATACCAGCTCCTCTCTCCAGTATAGCTACCACGGTATCTGTGTGGCCATTCTTAGATGACATTTGAAGTGCAGTTTGTCCATCCTACATCATCAGACAAAGTGTGGACCACATACATGCACCATTACTACTAGAAGAGCAGCAGATACTTTAAAAATGGGTAGAATAATATGCACATACTGCACGTGTAAACCAGCTACAACAAATCACTATTTTCCATGTTAGTGCCATGTTTACATGCCCCAACCAGCTGTAGAGGTCAGAGACCTGGTGTCTGTGTATTTTTTTGCCAGTCAGACTAGGCAGAGAGTGATCATTTACAAGTGGCGTGGGTGGGAATGGAGTGGGGTTGAAAACAATGATGAAATTATGGGATACCACAATGAAGCACAAGCAATCATCAACACATTAACAGCTGATGTCATCCCGGATGACATTTACGGCATTTTATGCAGACAGAAGATATAGAATATAAATAAAAGGAAGAGCCATTGCATCCGCAATTGATTTCGAAAACAAAGGGGTCAACCCATAAGAGAGCAAATTTGTGGTAGACGTAGAAGTAATTTGAATACTTTTCATAATAGAAGAATGTAACAGATGCATGTACAGGAGCTCGGCGAGCAAGCAAAGGTGAATCAATATCATGAATAGTAAAGACAGAGGCTAAGAATTTTTTTACTAATTGGTATTTGTCTTGATTTGATGTAACAAAGGTTACATTAGCTGTTATGAGATGATGGATTTAGATGGTATGGTTGAGCTTAGAGTTTGCATACACAAATACAACACTTTATACTGCACTGTGTATTACAAACAAATTTTCTATAACCGTTGCTTATTTTATATAAAATTAAATCCAAAGCTGCCCCTATTCCATATTGATCCATAGCTGCCCCTATTCCATATTGTCTACAGTAAAACAGGCATATATTAAATCGAAAATAAGGTGTTTAATGCACATTCATAGCAGTACACGAATGGAAATAATTATTGATATGCTACTACCTACAGTACTTTACCTAACACGAACAGTTGGGTAATTCTATACCCCTTCAACTCATTTATTGACACTAATGTTTCATAGTCCATAAAATCTTATGGAACTTGTTACTTCATTATTGTGTACACTTATATTAATAAGTAGCCCTCAAGGTTAATTCCGTTTATTGGCTACAAGGTGTGAATAATTTAACCACAAATGTATACTTTGCAATCCCTCTTTGGAGCCATTATAGCTGCACTGATGATTCTTAATGCAAACATACATCCCTGTAAGGGCCATATTATGATGCCATGACCTCGACTAGTGCATGCTCGGTGATTGAAAAACATGCAAATGTAGCATTGTTATGCCTCTCATATAGAAATGGCCACTTTTTAAGTTTTTATTCTTTGAAAATAGGAAAGAGCAGGTTGTATTCTACTGTTGTATCTAGCTTCTACAACGGGACGAAACTGGGTTCCGTTGAAACGCCATATTGAAAAGAGTGAGTCTCCTAGGAGGTTTGTTCTGTTTGATTGAATTCATGAGCCATGGAATGTGCTTATCAACACTTTGGTGAGCCTATCATAACTTTGCTAGTATACCGTAGTTGGGCGTTGCCCGACCTTTGCTACCAGCCAGCAGAAGTACACACGGCCAGCACAATAGTAGATATCAACTTTGCAAATAAGCACGGAGTACACACAAAGTCTGCATAGCCCAGCGGCCAGGTAAACAATGCACAAAAGAAAGTAGCCTTTTAGACTTTTCGATGGTGTTGGGCCTCCAGTGAATGGAATTAATTAACACCTCGATTCAGGATATTCAGGCTAGTATATACAAGAAGGACTGGTTCTCATGCTTCACAAGACCTTTTCCATTGTTACAATGTACCGCGTGGGTAAGTGCCCACGCGGAATATAGTTTATATAAGTTCACCTATCATTCACAACGCTTTGTCTATGTTTTGCAAGTTTCATGACGCTAGCGCTTCTTCGATTTTTTTTTTGCCAGTCATCGTTTTGTTTGAAACATGTCATCCTTTCAACGCTGTTGTGATCCACTAAAGTGTCACACGAGGCAGAGAACTCGCAATGCTCGTAGTGATTTGAGGCCAGTATCAAATAAATTAGTTGAAACTTTTCCACAGCTAATGTTAAATCCGTCACAAAAGATTTGTTCACTGTGTCGTAGAAAACTTTATGCCATGCAGAATAGGACATCAAGTGTTTTGGATCTGTCTGGCATTGTACCTCAAAGTAGCAATGAAAACTCAAATTTGGCAGACACCACGATCAATTCACAGCTAATGCTGAAGGCAGAACTGACGTTGAGCTGCCTGATGAATGCCGAATCGACCATATTGTGCATCATAGTGATGGAGAAGATGCATTAGGCTCTGGTCTAGCTGAAGAAAGTGTTGATCTAATGGCTCAAAGTGAAAACAGTCCTAGTGTAACTGATCTAAATGAATGTGTTGGAGCTGCATTGTATGAAGTAACTGATGCTATCTCTGAGGATGATAGTACAGATAGCAGTGCCAGTAGTAAAGTTGAAGACGAATTCATTCAAATAAATGAAGGACTTGCTTCGTTTGGGGTATCACCTTTATCAAAGCGCCAGATGCAAAGGAAGGGGAGTTCATATGGTCAGAAGAAAATCAGAAAAATTGTAGCTGCACTCTCTGAAAAGCTAGGAGTAAGTGATGGTGATGCAGAAAGTGAGATCATAGTACAACTAAAGGAAAAATTTAAAGCCACTACTAACAGGAGTGAAAAATACAAATTCTGACTGTGTTGCCTAACAGTTGGTCACTTTTTAAGATAATGCAAGAATTTGGAGTATCTAACTACATGGCAAGGTGTGCAAAAAAGCTGGTAGCAGAGAAGGGTATACTTTCTACACCCGATCTAAAACATGGCAGGTGCCTTCCTGCAGTGACTGAAAACCTTGTTAAAGCTTTTTATCACAGTGACAACATAAGCCGAGTAATGCCTGGAAGAAAGGACTATGTATCAGTTATAACTTCAGAGGGTAAACGAGAACATTGCCAGAAACGGTTGCTACTCTGCAATCTAAAGGAACTATACGAGCAATTTAAGACACTTAACCCAGGTCTAAAAGTTGGTTTTTCTACTTTTGCCATGCTAAGGCCTAGGGAATGTGTCTTAGCAGGTTCCAGTGGCACACATTCAGTTTGTGTTTGTTCACTGCACCAAAATGCAAAGCTCATGTTTTATGCTAGCAAAATAACTACACTCTCTGAAGGAGCCTTCTCACATTATCAGCATTGTTTAGCTGCCATCATGTGCAACCCACCGAGAATTCAATGCTATTTAGGTAAATGCAAGCAGTGTCCAGGAACAGATACATTACACCTTAAACTGCAGGATATCATGGATACCAATATGGTTGATACTGTGGAATACAAACAATGGACATCCACTGATCGTTCAACAATGGAATGTATAGTAAAACCAGTGGATGAATTTCTGCAATCCTTAATGAAAACACTTAAGACACTTAAACGCCATGATCTAATAGCCAAGCAACAATCTAACTTTGTGACTGATGCAAAGGAGGCACTAGGGTCTAATGAATTTTTAGTCATAACAGACTTCTCAGAAAATTATAGTTGTGTTTGTCAGGATGCTACCCAATCCTTTCATTGGAATAAGCTTCAGGCAACCATCCATCCTTTTCTTGCCTATTATCATGATGAAGAAGGAAATTTGCAACACAAGTGTTATATCATTATATCCGAGTGTACAAAACACGACACAATAGCTGTGCACTTATTTCAGAAAAATCTTATTCAATTCTTAACTGACACCTTTGGAAAGAAGCCTAGCAAAATAATTTATGTATCGGATGGATGTGCAGCCCAATATAAAAATAGGAAGAACTTTATCAACTTATGCCATCACATGGAAGATTTTGGTGTGCCTGCAGAATGGCATTTTTTTGCAACATCCCACGGCAAAAGTGCAGCAGATGGGTGTGCTGGTACACTTAAACGACTTGCCACTAAAGCCAGCTTACAACGTGCCATGGAAAATCAAATATTGAATTCAATGCAGCTATATGAATTTGCAATAAAAGAAATCCAAGGCATGTATTTTGGATATGCTACTAATGAAAATCATGAACAGGAGGCAAAACTTTTGGAAGCAAGACTTTTGTTGTCAAAACGGATTCCTGGGACACAGAAATTGCATTGTATCAAACCCATTTCAACTGTTTTTTTAGTAAAAGAATACTCAAGTAGCAACGAAGAAACAAAAAAGCGTGTTAACAAACGTTCTTAATATTTGTACCCTGTAACTTGCTTTGATTGTTTATAAACCACCTGCAGAAAAAGCTAGAACACTTGATTAAACTGTTAAGTCACACTATTAGGATTGCATGGTCAATAAACTAATGTTATGATCATTCACAGCAAAAATAGTATATAAGTAATTTGTATGTATTAGCATGGTAGGTTTGATAATCGTTTACCTGGCCGCTAGGCTATGCAGACTTTGTGTGTACTCCGTGCTTATTCAGTTGCATAAGTTGATATCTACTATTGCGCTGGCCGTGTGTACTTCTACTGGGATGGTAGCAGCATGTTTCATGCTGCTTACAATAGTTGAAATTAAGTATTAGGTGGATCAAAATGTTAACATTCAGTGTATGATACCACGCACTTGAATATATATAAACATTTCACACACATTGCGCCCTCCCTCTGATAGTGCCTGGATTTGTGATTTGTAACAATCACATATGTGGGCAATCATATAGCCTCACACGCAATACAAATCCAGGTAAAGGCTTGATACCCGAACTTCTAAACGCGAAGGTCGGGCAACGCCCAACTACGGTATACTAGCAAAGTTATGATAGGCTCACCAAAGTGTTGATAAGCACATTCCATGGCTCATGAATTCAATCAAACAGAACAAACATCCTAGGAGACTCACTCTTTTCAATATGGCGTTTCAACGGAACCCAGTTTCGTCCCGTTGTAGAAGCTAGATACAACAGTAGAATACAACCTGCTCTTTCCTATTTTCAAAGAATAAAAACTTAAAAAGTGGCCATTTCTATATGAGAGGCATAACAATGCTACATTTGCATGTTTTTCAATCACCGAGCATGCACTAGTCAAGGTCATGGCATCATAATATGGCCCTTACAGGGATGTATGTTTGCATTAAGAATCATCAGTGCAGCTCTAATGGCTCCAAAGAGGATTGCAAAGTATACATTTGTGGTTAAATTATTCACACCTTGTAGCCAATAAACGGAACTAACCTTGAGGGCTACTTATTAATATAAGTGTACACAATAATGAAGTAAACAAGTTCCATAAGATTTTATGGACTATGAAACATTAGTGTCAATAAATGAGTTGAAGGGGTATAGAATTACCCAGTTTACAGAGAGCGGGATAGGATGGCTCTGGAATTCGCTCTCACAAGGGCTAAATAGAGTCTTCCAAAGATTTCATTGCTCACGAGTGACTTGGGACGTCCCTGCCTAGTGGACAAACGGGGGCAAGTTTTGACAAAGCTTGAATAGCCTCAGTACCCCAACATCCATACATCTCCATCACAAGAGGGATACATGCCCAACCTAGATCCCTGCACCTTTCATTATTCACTCGGTGCTTGTGGATCTGGGCAGCTGAACCTGCTGTCACACACGCTTCTTAAAAAATTTGTGCATTTAGCGTTGATGTGACAGACAGGTCAAAAGCTGCTGGCTTACCCAGGACCCAGTTTGGAACAAGACATCAGCTGGACGAGTACGATCCCTAGACCACCAACCCATCTCTAGTTGTGGAGCAAGACACGCAGAGTGACAAAAATCATTGAAGATGTCTCTCAACCTCCTGAGAACCTCAAATGGTTTTATGTGCAATTCAGCCATCAAAACTATAATGTAAACTGTTTACACTAACACGTGGATTGTTGTGACATGAGACAACATCACCCCCAACTTGCAACACAGAGCATGATGGCCATAAGCATCCAAGGCAGCATTACATTGAGAGCAACTTTGACCTTGAGCAACTGGGATACCGAGCCACCATTTTATCACCACCTGAAATTTAGAAGGCTCCAAGTGAAGGCCCATGCTTGGGGATGGAGTAACTGATAGCCAAGCTGAGGCATGGGGTGATGAAAAGGATATTAGACAAGCCCTGTCGATTGGAGTGGAGTTATCAAATAGTTTCTTGAACTGACAATCCTCAATTTTGTTTGACAGGAACTTCTGAGTGAGTGTGGAACAGCTGTTGTCAATAGAATTGGGAGTAAGTGAGTCAGGTGGATCAACAAGGTTGTTATAAAGATCTATAGAGTGGTGCAAGTACCTACAAACCTCATAAGATAAGCCTGAACTGACAGCTCCTATTGGAGTCCCTAGTATATCGAAATGAGGCACATTGGATTTTTTCATTTCATCTGGGAACCTACTTAGGTCATTGAGGCTGAATAATTCGCATTTGGACAAATTGATATGAAGACCGAGCTGACCAACCTACGCACATCAGGGCTAGGAGCTGTGACAAAGAAGAACGTGAAATGGAGGGGGTCATGCATCTGTCTGCACTTGACGGCATCGGCATCAATGACTTCATCAATAAGGAAGATTTCTCCATCCACTAGATGATGCAGTTGCCATGGTGACCGAATATGGTAAAGAGTGCATAAAGGCCAAGATTGACCTCAAGGCTGCCTTCCGTATGGTACCCATTGTAGCAGAGGAGTGGGACCTCTTGGGATTCCACCCCAGGCACAGCACAAACTCTGGCTCTATTTGTGACAGACATATGTATGAACCTCCAGCCGGGGACGTACATATCAGCAGTGTCTTACCTACACCATATGAATGGTCACAGGAGTCCAGCGAGCAACAACCCAATGATCAAGTTCCTTGTCCAAGGGGTTGAACGTTCCATGCCAGCAGCCCACCTCAAGCCAAAACGACAACCGATTACAAACGAGATGCTAGGGCAGATGCCTTCACAACTTGACAGGGATCACAAACCATCTCACGATTGCTTGATGCTCAAAGCAGCCGTCACGCTGGGCTTCTTCGGTCTGCTAAGGGTCAGCGAGTTTACAGTACCCAACCAGCATGGGTTCAACCCTGACTAGCACTTTACCACAAAGGACATCAGCATGCGTAGGGACAGCATGGTAGTTGTGATTAAGAAATCGAAGACAGACTAGAAGGCAGAATGTTGCCAGATCAACATTGGTCGGACACACACCAAGTGCTGCCCACACCTTGCAATGCAGAGATACCTAAGTCAGATCTGCAAGGAAACCCCTGCTTCTATTTGAATCAGGGACAGCACTCACAGCCAGGGCACTGAGATTGGTCCTGCATCATCTGATCCGCAGGTGTGGCTATAGCACAAAGTTGTGCAACACCCACAGCCTAAGAATTGGAGCAGCGACAGCAGCAGCTAGGAGTGGTCTACCCCCAGCAACGATCAAGAACCTAGGCAGATAGTGAAGCGAAGCCTACAAGGTGTACACGCGTCGCCCTCTGACACAGCCCTCAGACAGTGCAGTCATAGCCTCAGATAAGTAACATTTACACACTCACATTGGCACATGCACACATGTTGTATTGTACTCCCATGCCTGGAACCATACCCACTTAAACCCTATTGGGGGATATAGTTACACTATAACTTGGGCGGCACCCTCTGGGCTTCTACCCCAATAACCTAACCATTGCCAGCATAATGGTTTGGAACACAGGCCGACCCAATGATAGCCAGCGCTTGTCATTGGTCCCTGTTGGCAAGGTAGCAATCGTCCAGCTGCGGCTGTTGCCTGCCCCCTCAGTGGGCAAAACAGTGACAGTGAACATGGGCAGTAATCTCTGTGCATTACCCTAACAGCTACCAAATATCAGCCATACTTAGTGCAATGGGAGCATCCCAGGGAAAGGATTAAAGCAATGATATGGTCTTGAAAGCGTATCACTACTACTTGACAAGTCACTACAATTTACTCTGCTCAATAAATAATTGTCATAATTCAATATAAGCTTTGGAATGTGATGTCCCATGCATCAGTAGATGATACAGGTTAAACCTATGATATGCCAATGTGGGTACGTGGGAGAAATGAGTTGGAGCACAAAAGAACTACTTTGCAATTTATTTTAAATCTGCCCTTTTGAAGATGCAACTTTCTTTTACAATCCATGTTAATGCATCATTGAGAATTGTGTTCGATCAATATCCTCTTAAGTCAGGTTGCTTGACGGCTCATTCCTCGTATGAGGTCACTATGACCCATGTAAGCTACATGTGGAGAGATATGCAATAGTCCTACACATATGTGCTCTGCATAATGATTCTGACATGATCTATATCAGCTCTCCCCAGTGTTGTGGGATGTCAAGCTTTATGCCATGGGAATGGGGATACATTGGGGCACTCATTTAGAGTACGTGAGGCAATGCTATCTACTTTATAAACCTCTAGTGCTGAATTTAGTTTGTTTCATGGGCAGCTGCCTGTCCATTTTGTAAGTGCACACATGATGTAATGAAATTTGCACATGACCACATGTAACCTTTGGCTCCCTGCACTATACCTCATGCAACTACATGTATTCACAACAAATGAATGGCTTATCAAATGCTTTCTGATCACATTTTGGGAAGACAACACCAGGCACTCAAACAAAGAGGCATCGAGCCTCAATAAAAAGGCAAGGCGCTGCACCCTGCAACAATGAACACTATATACTTGAATACATCACTTAGGTGTGCACTGTATCAGGAGTACGTCACTCAGTGCATAGTACATAGACATGAATGGTGTTTTTTACAATGATGTAGTGAAATTTGAGGTTCACATGACCACATGTAACCTTTGGCACCAGCCATACTTTATTCAACTACATGTACAGTGTATTCACAACAAATAAATGGCTTATCAAAATTGGCTTCTGATCACATTTTGGGAAGACAGGCGTGAAGCTCTACAATGTTTTGCACTTTGCTACAACTAGTAAAGTTGCAAACTTCATGTATTCCATTAAACCATGCCGTGTGTCATAAAATGCAATGACTTGTATTAGTGCGTAGTGTTCACGTGCTATGTGAGCTAAGTTATAGCATCCCTGCAGTGTAGCCTAGCGGCCGTGACAGGAATGAAGTTCAGCAAGCAAATGTGAGAAATAGTGCACTACTAAGTACCGAAAGGTGATGCGAATGAGTATACATAGGGAAAAAAATCCTTACGCGTGTCATGACTCGTGATGCGTCCGAGACGTGGGAGGCGGCGACAACCATCAGGCGCTAGCTGACAACCATTCACTTGGATTCAGTACGATCGTCATACGAAGTAATAACTTTTTTTTTTACCCATATAGACTCGGACAAAAAAAACAGACACTTGGTTGCGAACGGCTATAGCTTAGCACCAGCACTGGCCAGGAGATCTGTCGCCGTTTTAACTACGGAAAGTGCACCAAGGGAGCTGAATGCCACTATGCCCACAAGTGCTGGGGCCCAGGTTGTGGTGGGGACCACCCCGCTACAGCCTTCCCTCGTACCAAGCTGGTGCTCCCGAGACCTCACACACCCCTACGAAGCTCTACCTTTGAGTAAGAGTTATATTTAGCAGACCACACAGCTATGACTGATTGGACAAACAAAGGTGAAATGATAGAGTCTGGCTCTAAGTATGTAAATTTTTGTACAGGAGTTGGATTCTTCATGCCCACACCCACACCCACCTACCCATAACCACATCCACCTCCACAAACCCACACCTACCTACCTATAACCACACCCACCTCTCCACCCCACACCACCTCCACACCCACACCCACCTCCCCACACCCACACTCCCCTCCCCACACTCAACCCCACACCCACCTCCCCACACCCACCTCAGCACACCCATACCCACCTCCCCATTCCCCCACACCCCCCCACACCCACCTCCCCACACCCACACCCACCTCCCTATACCCACACCCAACTCCCCACACCCACCTCCCCACACCCACACCCACATTCCTCACAACCACATCCACACACACTTCCCCACACCCTCCAATTTGTTTAGCAGACCACACAGCTATGACAGAAAATAACTGATTGGACAAACAAAGATGAAGTGATAGTCTGGCTCTAAGTATGTAAAATTTTGTACAGAGTTGGATTCTCCATGCCCACACCCACACCCACCTCCCACACCACACAAACCCACACCCACCTACCCATAAGTACACCCACCTCCCACCTCCCCACACCCACCTCCCAACACCCACCTCCCCACCTCCACACCACACTCACCTGGGTGAGGTTGTGAGGAGGTGAATGTGTTTGTTTGTAAGGAGGTGGGTGGGTGTGGGGAAGTGTGTGCGGTACTCACACACACTTCCCCACACCCTCCAATTTGTTTAGTAGAAAACACAGACTATGACAGAAATTAACTGATTGGACAAACAAAGATGAAATGATAGAGTCTGGCTCTAAGTATGTAAAGTTTTGTACAAGAGTTGGATTCTCCATGCCCACACCCACACCCACCTCCCCACACCTACACCCATACCACCCCACACCTACACCCACCTCCCCACACCCACCTACACCCACCTCCCAACGCACATACAGTAGCGGTCAAATGAAACATCACACATCGGCTCAGTGGTACGACCGTGCGACAAATATATGGCTTCGTTCGTAGGTTCCTTCGGCTCTGTATCATTTAAGCGCTGACTATTTAGCACATTGCAAGTCATCGTTAAGATATCACATCACTTACAACAGATTCTGCTATATTGACGTCAGCACCTGCTCCCAATAAGCTCAGTACTACACCGTGATGACCATTCTCACTTGCCACATACACTGCTGTTACATTGTTCTAGTAAGGATTGAAGGAACAAAACATAGTAAACATACACTGTTCATACAACCACCTCCGAGCAGTGTATAGCAATGTGCAGGTTAGAACACAGTGAATGATAGAAGGGTAGAGAGATGGGGAGAGAGAGGGTGAGGGAGGGAGGAGAGAAAAAGAAAGAAAGGGATATTCCCCCAGCCAATGCAAATGTATCTCAAAAATTCACCACACGCGGTTTAGCTTTCACACTCTCAGAGCTGCTAGAAGTGTACATAGTTTTATGTGACCTCCTGAAGTATGATGATTGTCAAACAAGGGGCAAGCAGCATCACCAGAACAAAAGTAAAAAATTAGTTTTACACACACGACTGAAATCAACTGTCTTGTGTAATGGTAGCCATGGTGTACATATGCTAATCTATTCATTTGGCGATCATTGACCAGCCTGGTTAGAAGTGCACTACAACAGTTCAAGTATTACCTACACTATGATAACGGTACTGCAAACTCAAGAGTCCCCCATGATGTCCTATTTGAAGAGTGGGAGAGACAACTAGGTGTGTGCATGGGAGTACTTGGAAAGTCCAGGCAGGGGTGCGTTGGGGTGATCAATAACATCGGTGCATTAACTAATCTGCTGACAAGTCTCGTGTTGCCTAATCCAAGTGCATACATGTGTATCGTTTATTCGTTAATGTAAATGGCCACCTTGAAATGTTATATGCCGTTGACAGTTTGTCTAACTATGCCCACTTAAACTGTTCATGCAATACAGCTTTAGTGTTACATGTTCCTCCATAACAGTTTTTACTTCCACATGCTAACAATGCTTCCACACCTGTAATGTACATGTACTACTCATGGGAGAGCTGGTGGGTAGATGGACTGATCATGAAGAGGGTAAGGGGAGGAGGTGGGGAGGCCCATGAGAACTGTATAGGCCCCACTTTGCCCTTAGTCCAGGCCTCACATACTGTACATGTACATACATAAACACATGTACATCACAATCCACACACCTGAAGCAAAAGTCATTTATTGAACTGAACTGAAATTTCCCGTGTGAACTAAATAATGGTGTTTATTTTCACTACCTTATAGTATGATTGACATTAGCTCCTGCTTCAATGAGTGACTTCACTATTTCAAGATGTCCATCGTGACTTGCAATGACCAGAGGAGTCCAACCATCCTGCAATACAAATCCCATCATTACCCCAGACAGAGGGTATTCTACTTCATTCATTTTGGTGCTCCTGCATGTATATGACAGGATGCTATTTGCAAAGAACACATGAATGCTTTATTCACTCTTCAACACATGCACACACACAATCAGTGGCCCTATAGGAATGCATAAATCGAATTTAAGATGCACAAAAACCTGAAACATCGATTACTGTTTCAAAACTATTCGGAAAAATTTGATTTTCATTATGCAGGGGAGGTTACACACCCTAACAGTTGCCCTATGGGAATGCACCGGTAAAACAAAGGACAGCGAGACCAGTGATAGACTTAAAACAATGCTGTCATTGTAGCATGTGATGAAACATTGGAGACGGTGCCTCCATTATGTGTGAGATCACTACAACACAATCACGATGAGACTCTGTTGCGACATGCTGTGTGGTTTGAATGACAGAGTGATTACAGGCTATGATGTCATACACATGTAGTGGTGTGTAAATTTACACACCACCTGCATGCTGTGTGGCTTGGGTCACATGTACATGTACATGAACAGAGAGAGATACAAGTATGTATTTATCAGAACATGGACATGTATTTGGTGGGTAGATGGACTGACCGTGAGAGAGGGTAAGGGGAGGAGGCCCAAGAGAACTGTATGGGCCCCACTTTTAGTCCAGGCCTCACATACTGTACATACATCAACACAGAATACAATTCCACTCAACATGTACATCACGATCCACACACACCTGGAGCAAAAGTCAATTATTGAACTGAACTGAAACCCACGTGTGAACATTTACAACCCTAAATAATGGTGTTTTAATTACACTACCTTTGCAGTATGATTGACATTAGCTCCTGCTTCAATGAGTGACTTCACTATTTCAAGATGTCCATTCTGACTTGCAGAGACCAGAGGTATCCAACCATTCTGCAATACAAATCCCATCATTACCCCAGAGGGTATTCTACTTCATTCATTCTGGTGCTCCTGCATGTATACGACAGGATGCTATTTGCAAAAACACATGAATGCTTAATTCACTCTTCAACACATGCACACACACAATCAGTTGCCCTATAGGAATGCATAAATCGATTTTCAGATGCACAAAAACCTGAAACATCGATTACTGTTTCAAAAGTATTCGGAAAAATCAATTTTCATTATGCAGGGGTGGTTACACACCCTAACAGTTGTCCTGTGGGAATGCACCTGTAAAACAAAGGACAGCGAGACCAGTGATAGACTTAAAACAATGCTGTCATTGTGGCATGTGATGAAACAATGGAGAAGGTGCCTCCATTATGTGAGATCACTACAACACAATCACGATGATACTCTGTTGAGACAAGCTGTGTGGCCTGTACACAGAGTGATTACAGGCTATGATGTCATACACATGTAGTGATGTGTAAATTTACACACACTCCCTGCATGCTGTGTCACATGTACATGTACACAAACAGAGGTACAAGTATGTAATTATCAGAAGCTACTAGCGTACAGTGTACACATGTAGATTTTGTGCGGACATCTCATGTTGTGAATGAGACATTACTGGAATTTTCAAATCTAAGATTTGTGATCCATTCTGTTGTACACTCCCTACACCCTCTACCTTCACATGCTCCATAACATACCTGAAACCATCTCCCACATCCTCCCACATCACACCCACACCTAACTCCATACACCCACCACCTCCCCACACTCACACTCACACCACCTCTCCCACCCAAACCCACCTTCCCACACTCACACCCACCTCCCAACACCGACCGCCTGACACCCACCATCCCACATTCATCACACACACACACACCACACTACACCCCACACAACCACAACAGGCACCTCACACACACCCCACCCACAACCTCACCACACCCACAACGCCACAACACACCCACGCACACACGGCCCCAAACCCACGCCGACACCCACACACACCCACACGCACCGCGCACACACACCGCACCACACCCACGCACACCCCGCACCACACCCACACCACCGCACCACCCGACACCCACCGCCCAAACCGAACGACACCCACCGCCCCACACCGACACCACCGCCCACACCGACACCACGCCCCACAAACGACACCCACCCCAACAACGACACACACCCCCACACGGACACCCACCGCCCCCACACCGACACCC
>JABACO010000626.1:0-26486 GCA_013339895.1 Ephydatia muelleri | reverse complement strand
TTTCTTCTCCAAACATTCATTCTCCTTATCTCTGTGTGTGCCCAGTACGAACACTTGAGGGTGGACATCTCCAGTGTATGTGGCCCTCACACACTGATGTAGAACTTGCTTGTGTGAGGATGGGGACTGGTATGGTTTCCCCAAGGGCTTGCAGTCCTGCCCATAGAAATAGATCATAGGATGGTGGTCTAAGGGTTCTGAGAGATTTACGGCATAAAGGATTGCAGACAAATCTTGAACAAAAGCAGGTAGGAGCTCAAGAAACTGAGGTTGACCACCACTATCTATGAAGTGAACCAATTTCACATTCAGTTCTTTCCAATCTGATAGTTTGCTTTTAAACACCTCAATAATAAGACTATCTATCTCCTGAATGGCTGGGTCGAGGGCAAGCTCATTCCCTGAGGCTATTGTATTTACAAACAAATTGTATGGGGGAGACATTGTGGGCACATGACGGTTATGAGATTCTGTGTTGTCAAGCACAGATACATTTATTGCTACTCGTGGCATTGTTGAAGCTGGAGGAGGTGTGGCAGGATGTGAAGAGTCCGCCTGGTAGGCACTTGCAATGACTTTCATTAGTTTGGTTTCATCCAACACCTCCCAAATTCCTGTATCACCCTCAACGACACTAGCTACTATGGAGCTGACTGAGCCTACCAAAGCCTGGATGGGGTTATCAGCCAGTCCTGTGCTGACTCGACCAATTGGTCCATCTATATTCTGGGGTATCTGTAGCAGGAGCCTCTTCAGGCATGTCTTCCCTACACCTGCTATTCCTAGCACTAGGCATTTGATAATAGACAGTTTCACGGAGCCAAACTTCATAGCTTCTTCGTACAACTGCTTTGCCACTGTGAGGAAAATTAAATGGTCAATTTGTGTGACAGCATTGCAATATGTAAAATGACAAATTGCTTGCAAGTTGCGCCATATTTATATGCATCATCACTACCCTGATAATCAATCAAGCTTACCGATATGCATGGATTGTCACAGAGACATGTAATTAGGATAGTTACCACTAGACACAAATAAATCTTACCGTATTTAAAATCGCGTATGAATGCTTATAAAGTAAATGAAGTCAATCATTTTAAAGTGGAATAGATATGATGATGACAAGATCAATTTCTTTATTTGCTCCAATTTGCAAGTACTTGTACACATTTTCCTTCTGAAATGTGATCGAGCAGAAGCTTTTAAGCTACCTAGTATTACTTTTACTAGCATTGCTTAGACAACTTATGATGAAGCTAGCTTTTGTTGTTGCTACAATCACCACATAGATCAATCATATAAGCCAAAGGAATGTTTGATTCAATGCTACATGTATGCTCATTTGAACCAAAAATGATGCTTAATGATGTGACACATATATTCTAACGCTTTTTTTAATGAAACAACATGTAGATAGATATCTAAATCATTGATTTATATGTACAACAACTGTAAGTTGTTTGATGTGTAGTAGTGGGAATGTGTAGAGTCATTCCATGAATAATCAACAAGCTTTTTGCCACCATGGCTTCGGATTATAGTCCTACACTGCCAATGCATGACAGTGGGATATAGTTCGCTAGTGTATGTGGTCAGCCACATTGGGTTAGTGTGAAGTACTGGAATACCCGCGCTCATGACCCAATGACAGCCTGTTTAGGAATCAATATCAGCTTAGAGCAGCGATAAGAATCACACAGCTATATGCACACAAATAACATCAGTTCGCGCCTCCGTCCATCCGTAAGGAATGCCAGCCTCCAAATTATCTGCTTCCTCTGCTCAGCAGTAGCTTTAAGTACCTCCGATAAATCTTCTAGAATGTTCTCAAGGGTTAAACTAGGCAATTACAATTACACAATAAATGACAATACTACAGGTAGATATATGGCAGTGATATATCAAATCTCATTGTGTCTCATGATGGGATAATCACCTTTTTATAGGTCATTGCATGGTCAATTGAGAACATACATCTGCAAATGCATGAGAGTGGAATATTCATAACGTCCCAGCCATATTGAATGTGTAAAACATTTTTAAATTCTCCTTTGTGTAGAAAAAGCAATTTTGATCGATGGGCATCGAGTTTAACCAGGAAGATGTTCCTTTGTCTCGAGCAAGTGTGATCTGTTATTGTACGATTTTTTTCTCCATAGTACTATCACTTGCAAACAAATCAGCATTATATCATTATACATAGATAGCACAAAATGAAATCTATTGTCCGTATTAATTATGTTACCCCAGGCCAGAGAAAGGTGATGCAAAGACTGAAAGGTAATGCAAAAAGTTCAAAACTTTGGTAACCCATAACTGTTGAGCTGTATGATCTGATTTATCAATTTGATGGTTCTACAGCCCTTATCTGGTGAGCCCTTTCACCATCATGAGGCTTGACTTGACATCAAGGCATGTGGTGTTCAAAATGCAACTTAGAATGCCTTTTTATAAGTTAAGGTTTATGACCAAAATATTATCGTTCAAAATACCTCGCCACTATGTTCAGACAACATGCAAGAGTCAGCCAAAAAAACAGGAATACTAAGAAAAGATACCTAGACATTGAACTTGGTGGTCATTGGTTTCTCCACTGCTGGCAGCACGGGCAGAGAGGCTAAAACATCCTACAACTATTTGGGAGATACGGTAGTGAACTATATCCCACTGTCATGTGTTGGCTTCAGTGTCACCTTCGATTTTCCATCCTATACGCTCAGCCACCCCATGCTCCTCGTTTCATTGACCTGTATGTGAACACACCTGACCTTGCCTGTGCTGAAAGCAGGGTACATGTAGATGATAATTGACTATTTCTACATTTGTGGTGTTTATTGCTGTCTATAATACTTGTATTGTACACTTTGCATTCACAAATGTATAAGATTAATATTGCACAATTGCAAATAAAGAAATAAATACAAAACTTGAATAGTCTGATTCTCCTAAACGTGATTTGTATAAATTGACAGCAATACGTAGTCTATACACACGTGAGTATAATGTAGAATCTATTTAAATATACTTTTAATGCTGTGCTCAGTTCTGGACCCTTAGTGACCATAACCATTCATTAAATCCACTAGAATACTTGGTGTACATGAATACTTTCAATGGCGGAGCCAATTTGATATATTGGTGCTGACGTCTTGTAATGTAATTCTACAGTGTATATTCAATATGAATTAATAGACTGTACTGCACACATAATTATAAGTTTCACAGTGATAGTGTATAAAATTGAACACTAACAATACAAAATAATTTAGCTTTGCATGAAATAAGTACAGAATTCGGGTTGTTAATTAGACTAGGATACAATAACTATTGTATGATAGATGTTGTACATATACAATACCCACATGGCATGTTCAACATACCTGTTGCTTGTGTTTCATGATCCAAAACAATTTCATAGTCATCCTGGTCATCAGATTCTGATTGAAAACGATCAAAAGTGACTTCAAAGCGGTATCGACATGGCATATCCAACATACCTGGTGCTGGTGTTTCATCATCCAAAACAACTTGGTCATCATCATCCAGGTCATCAGATTCTAATTGAAAATTGACCCTAAAAGCATTGTTCATAGTGTCCTCTACGTCTCTGGTCTGTCCAAAGAAGAATGTTAAATTACCAAGTATTTCAAAGGATACTCACCGCCTTCACTGAATCTGAAAGAGTGAGAACATGGGATATAAAACTGCTTTTCCAAAATGCAGTTACAATGAGTACATGACAAAACCTTTTAATGACCGACTCTAATTGCACTAAATTAGTTCCTATCGACATGAGGTAGTAGTACTTAGTGTCGATAGCAACTAATTCAGTGCAATTAGAGTCGGTCATAAGGTTTTGACCGTTAGAATGTTTTCCATTACTCACTGTCATCGTTTCCATAGCACAAATTACTGTAAGTAAAGTATATGATTTGAGTCAGTAGTTGATAAAGAAAAAATCAAAGTTTACAGTAAGAATGCCTGCACGACAATATGAACAATAAGTGCTAATAAATTACATGTAAAGCATACATTAAGTATGAGAAATCAAAAGGAAACTATTTTATATTACAGACCTACCCATCCCTTCAACGTTTAATTACGGCATTAATTCCATATCATTGTCATCTGACTACCACACAGAGTAGCAAATTGTAACAAAAGTTAATATTCGACATCATGAATTGTGTAGTTATAGAATTGATTATACAAGTACATACATGCATACACGTCAGATTTTAACTTACCTAGATTCCATGCTAAAGAAGTCAATTCTTGAGCAACAGCAGTTCTACCCTGCATGACTGCAAAGTAGCTAGGAGTAATGCTAGCCTAAAAAATGTGGAGTGGGGTGATTGTTATTCTGATTATATACTATTGTCTATCGAAGTACATGTAGCATGCGATTCCCACTACAATGCTAAAGCAGTGAATTATCATGCTTTTAAGAAAGTATTATAATTCAATTGTGGACAATCATGCTATGGGCGTAAAAGATTACGTAATCTCATAAATATTGGAGTGTAACTCATGTTTGGTCCACATCCAATTTACTTCAACATGTTCACAGAGGTTTGAGGAGTCCCAACTGTACATAGATATATACTCTACATGCATGGAATTTAATTTAACCTTTAATCTATTTTCATCCTTAATTCAGGATGGAAATCCTGAATTAAGGATGACTTTACGCCGCTCGTATCGACATCAATTCGAACGGTATTGATGATTTTTTTTTTGCTATTTAGCTTCTGTAGGCTTTCATCTAAACAGCGCTATCCAGTTTAGTCGTTCAAATTTAGAAAAAAACAATGTTTAGGCTTAGTTTCCTTTTTCGTTTGCAAATACCATCAAAGTCAGGTATAAAGTTGAGGAAAGAGCAGGAAGCTTACTTTCAAGATAGAAACTGTTACAAAGATCTGTAAGGAGAGCCATATAAGCAAATTCAAGAATATGGGACACAGGAGATACGAGCATCGAATGAACTCAAGACGGACTAAGCGAAGCGAGTCAGAGCGGGGGTACGATGGTTAGCCTCTGCAAATAACAATAAAACAGCATTTCTGTCGTTGAGAGCAATGCAGAAATGCCTGGCATTGGTAGAAATGCTACCAGTACTGTTGGGACATAAAAAGAAGGGGCGGATGCTCGGACAGTGATCATTAATTACACTTTTCTATTATTTTGAGTACAAGTTTGATAAAAATACAACTTCTAACAAGAGTCTGGAGGTGCTACCACCAATAAGTAGTGAAAAGGAGTAAAATTGATATGTTCAATGCTCTTTGTAAGCATTCCAAACTATGAATTGTAATCATTTAATTTATGTAAGCGAGAGCAACGCAACGTGCTTATGCATCCTTGAAGTTTGGGCAGCTTTCTAGATGATAAAAATTATTCCATGCTATAGAATGTGCGCACCATTGTTGAAACAAACAGCTTCTATGTTTTAATGATTTTAATTTTCTCTGCAATGGTTGTTATAAACGGAAGAACTCACTATCCTGAATTCAGGATTTCCGATCCTGAATTCAGGATCGTTTCACGCAGATTAAAGATTAAATGGTATTGAAATAGAACAATCCATGTCCACAACAGAATTAGAGAAATATGCTCAATTTACTTACAGTAGTTCAGTGAAATAAAACCTGATTCTTCAAATGACACAACTTTAGATTGTAACTAGGAATAGCTACATGCTGGTTTAGATTTTAAATAGAACAACGCATGTTTGCACCAAAATTAGGGAATATGCACATTTAGTTACTGTCGTTAATTTTAGTGACATAAAATCTGCTTCTTCATATGATGGAACTTCAAATTGAAACTATGTAGTGAACTATAGTTCTGTTAGTTGTAGCTAGATAAAATAATGTAGAAGCAAATTACGCTATACTACCAATATTAGTTAATTAGCAATGATGAACTCGCCTTATTAACTCGAGTGGCTAGTAATTTAATTGCATTTAACTGTACAGATGTGGCATAATTCAAAATCATAAATGAATTGTCACCATTTATAACTAAATAGTAACTCTTGCATTAAGCCCAATATATTCCAGCTTCATACGGTGTTCCTACATTTTTAAGTAATGGTCTGAGTTCGATAATGTTTGGAGCCATGCCATATTTAAAATTAAGATTTTGGGCTTTTAATGTCACTGGTCTCTATGTAACATGCATGGTAGGTAGGGCTGGTCCGAGTATTTGGGATGGCTCCCTATCGATTCAAACCTTCTGGTTACTTGTCAGAATCTTGAACTAATGAAAACAACGGTAATTACAGCGAGGAACCACTAGGCAGTATTGGTAATACTTTGTGGTGCCTGTGCAGCATATGCAGTGCTCTCTACCCACTGAGCCAGAGTGTCTATGCATATTGCATATTTAGGTGACACCCTTTTTTACGACAAAGGCCTGCATTGCATTCCTGACTACAAGGAATTCACGGAATGCCTTCAGTAGATTGTTCTTTGCATAGTTTGCATGATGGCCATGATGCACATGAATAGGCCTACTACCCGATCAGCCCTCATTCAGAACAGGGGAAAAGGGTACATGTATCTGTAAACCTGCTTAGGTCGTCCTATCACCATGCAGCATACCATCAGTTCATCTATGTACAAGCTCCTGCAAGAAGCATGGTGCAGACAAGCTCCATCCCTGGAATCTTAATGGTGAAACTTTGATGTAGACCGCAGATATCATAAGATCCATCACAATTGTTTCACAATATCATATTACCCTGCTTGGCATATCTAAAGGCTTAACACACTTGATTTTGCAAATTTACAACAGTATATGGTGTGTAAATTATCTTGGTTGTTCTGCATGCATTCTTTATTGCCACTGATTCCAAGCTGTTTCCCTCACCTCATCTTTTGCATTTAAATCAGCACCAGCAGCAATCAAAGCTCTTGCAGTCTCAACATTACCAGCCACATGGAGTGCAGTACGTCCATGCTGTAGTAATGCATAATGAATGAACTAAAATTGTGTTACATAGATATGTGATCAAGATAATCATTTAGGTAATTACAATAAACAAACAACACTGAATTTGAAGTGCATTGGTGTTCCATCCCTAAAAAGACTTCATTTACTATTATGAGGAAACTCTGTTTTATGCATATCGTGTTTTTGTTCTCAGCATCTACATGCATCATATTAAATGTTTGTTCAGGTTTGCTTCCAAATACTGTTTATGTATCCCCTCCATAAACACTGATACAGTATGTGCACACAGATTGTACATATTTTATCACATGTATTCCCAGCTTTAGTAGCGAATAGCATCAAGGAAGTATAAAATAATGTGGCTGTCTGGTGAAGCACAAATATCTAGGTCCATACATCTATTCTTTATTTGAGATAATGGGATTAGGTTTTTACCCGTTTCTTTTGCTATTTAGAACATGAATGTTTCAAGATAAAAATGATAATTTCATACCATTCACTAATTTCGGTACCGCGTTCATTTTTCCCCCACTTTTCCTCGATGGACCTTGAGGTACCCATAGCAATTTTTTGCACCTTTTTACAGTGTTCCATTCTTAAACTATACCTTTCTGTAGTTTTCACATTTTCTTCAACATGTTTTATGTGGGTATTTTCAACGCATGGCTGCTAAAGCGGCTATGAACACTAAACACCCGACATGTTTTGCTACAGTAATGAAAAATGGCTATGTGTATTTCGAGTGAAAACCCGAGCTCTTTATAGTTCAGTTCCTTGGAAACAATGATTGCAGTACTGAAACACAAAAAAACCTCGTGCTCTTACTGAGGAACAAAAGCTAGATATTCTAATAGCATACCACTCCCTGCAAGCGGAAGACACCAAGGAACTGTTGATTGGTATCCGCTGTCATTTAGGAAGATGATTGGCGGGTGGCATGGCTACTTGGATCTCCTGCTGATGGTGCCAATCCTGATACACCAGTCCAACTGTTTTGGTTGAATAGCCCAGTAATGCGGCTACAAGTTTAAGGGGAACTACCAACAACTGGTAGCCGCATTACTTGGCTATTGAACCAAACAAATTTCAAAATAAAAAGCAGATCTATGATATATATATATGCTACTACAACAGAATCAGGTTATGGAAAAATCCGACATAGTTTAGTCACCCCTCTACTTAGAGGTACAGTGCTCCACTCCGAAAGAGCACATATTTAATAATATCAATCGATTTGTACATGAGGAGCTATGCTATTTGCATTTCCAGATTCAGCATGTTGTTTGGAGTACATCACCTATAGCTTAATTCAATTATGACTTGTAAACAAAACAACACACTTAGGTAAACAACTGCTGATCAGGTTGGCTGTATTTCTTGGAATTAAGGTGCCAAATTTTTTTGTGTACCCCTACTAGACATATAGTGGAATTATTATACAGAACTCTGAAATCCCACTGGCAGTGGAGATCAGTACGAAAATATCGATTTCCAGAGGGGAGGCAGGGCTTCGTTTAATTTTGGACGATTGTATTTGACTTAAAGTATGAAAATTATACAGTTGCATGAAGAAGTCCCTACAGTATACATATTATGTTTGAAACTTTTAGTGAACATCTGAAATGGTGATTCAAAATTGAAAAACCTCAGCCATTTTGTCCACTTCTTGAAGATTCCAATGAACCATCGGACTTGCTGATGTCATGTCAAAGTAGGTGTACATGCAAAAATATGCATTGCAATACGAGAACAGTTGCTCTTCGTGTGAAGACGATACCATGGGTTCTATGTACAACTAACACAGCATTGTACCAGAAGGTTCCTGTTGCAGCGTTTCAGAAAACAAACGACAAAGGAAGCGCAACATGACAATGCTATTGGCAGAGGTGGGTAGTAATGTATAGAAAGTGGGTGCATTATGAAAGCCATGGAACCATCAAAACAAACTGTGCTAGAAGATCATCATCTTCTGTAGAAGAAAGTTGGGCCTTTCACTCAGTGATGTACTAAAAAATGATAGCGACACATTTGACAAAGCTGTTTCCATAGCATTGATGTATGTACAAAATAATGCTCCTTTTGAGGTACAAAAGGCATTTTCCATCGTCTTCATGAGTACTGCAGAAGCAACATGGGGCTTCAAACTGTTAGAAGCAGCAGAGAAAGCCATCAGATGTGACTAGGCTACTCATCTAAACCATTTATAAGTGGACCACACTATACATGGGGCTATTTATTGTTGATAATGCTCCCACTCATAAGAAGTTAGCAAACAACTGATTAAATGTTGAAAATATGAATGTACATCCTGGAGGCAAGCAACCAGTCATGAGAGACACAATATGGAATGGCAAAGTACATAGGATGGTGTAAGAATATGGAAGGCGAAAGGGAATAAAGATTGGGCATAGACACAACCTTCATGATTGCTACTGATATGAGAAGTAAAGTAAACTCTTTCCCAGTCTTTTCAACCTTAAAATGTATCTTAGAGGACTATATAGAAAGCCAATGTCATATTGTGGCGAACCTCCGACACAAACGACGTCCCTATCCTGTTATAGCAATAAAACCCGAGAACCAGAATGTCTTTAATCACAATACATCCCAATATATACCCATACGCGCATGCTCAGACGATTCAATTACACAATGCATATTAGAGTTAGCTCGGCTCTGTCACACATATATACCCTAAATATTATTGTGAATCAAGCCCCATTGAAAGAATATGGTGCCATGCAAAGAAACATGCAAGAGCTTATGCCAATGGTACAATTACCACACCTACACCTGTTCCTGAAGCCTTTCAAAGTTGCAGTAAGGAAATCATCATGAAATTTTTACCAAATGTCCGGGACTAGGAGCATGCTAACAATAAAAGATTCAGTGGCAAATCAAGTAGAGCAGCATGTAAAATTGTACAAGTCACATCAAAGTGAAATCTATGTAGTAGTTGATGTATATAGCATGTATTAAGGCATTGAAATTTCCATTGCACAGCTAAACAACACATGATGCGTAGATTGCCGCAAAAAATTCATTGTCGTACAGTTGACATCATTCGCACTGTGATGTCAGTTTCTATCTCACGAATGTTGTGATACGTCATGGATAAATAAAATGGCTACGATTTGGGCTTTTTAGCTTTTGATCAATCACAAAGCTTTGTTCCCAGTTGTGCCTTAAAATTATACAAATACTATACTGCAGGAACCTTTTCATGCAACTGTATAATCCTCATTCCTTAAGTAAAATTAAATCGTCCAAATCGGACAAAGCCCTGCCTCTCTTGATACTTTCGTACCTATCTCCATAGCCAGTGGGACTTAAGAGTTCAGTATAATATATGTATATTTAAGGCTACACATAGAAATAATTTGGCACCTTAATGTCAAGAAATACAGCTTGGACGAGAAAGCTGACCAGCAGTTGCTTACCTAAGTATGTTGTTTTGTATAAAAGTCATAAATGAATTAATAAGCTGTATGTGCTGCACTCATAACAAGTTGCTGAAACTGAAAATGCTAATGTCATGAGCTCCTCATGTACAATTCAACTGATGATATAAAAATGTGCAAAAATGCGATTTTCCCTTCTTTCGGACTGGAGCACCGTACAGTCTAGGTATAAAGGACAGAACAAGAGTTGTTTTGATTGATGTCTGCATTAGAATAAGCAACTGATGAATAGTATTAGCTACTAGCAATCTATTCTGAAATAAAGTGTACTGCAAGCGACTTAATTGACTGGCTGTCTTTGACAACATAGGGTGCCTCAACCGTAAGACCTGCAAAATGTGGAACAAGTATCTACATCCAAAGCATTACTTTATCATATGCAATGCAAATATTGGTGCAAAAACCACTATACCGACAATTTTAGTGCACATTGGCATCAACGTAATTACCATATACTTATACAACTCCTACATAAATTAATACCAGCGTAATGTATTTACTTGTATATTAAGCATACAGCACATACAGCACATTAATGTTAATTTTCAGGTTACAGTGAATTAATGTTAGTGCCACCAATTTTCAGGTTATATGGTATTGATGCAAATATGTACTGTACACAATCAATAGTTGGTAACCAAATCTTTAGCATTGACATCAGCTCCTCTCTCATGCAGAGCAACCAATACAGCTGTGTGGGGCTGTACGTTAATGAAAGGAGCAGTGCGGTGTTCTGATCCTACAAGCATAAGATCATAATGCCAACAGCTTTAGCTCTCAATTGGGTCAATGCATTATGGTCATTAAAAGCACAACATACATGTACAGTATTTTTGAAACATATGAATACTGCATGTAAAATGAGAAATCACCAAGAAACGAAACTGGATGTATCCTTCTATTATAAATATGGATTCGATAATTGAACTGGTTGGTAACCACTGCTATGTGCATTCTATAGCAAACAGTTGGCATGAGGAGTCAATCGCTGTGTACATGTACATGTACATGTACATGTACACTATATTATTAATATTCAGATTGGAAAGCCAATGTTGTATAATCAGCTTTGAGCACAGTTGACTCTTATATCCATCCTTTGATATCCAGCTAACCTTATCCCTTGCATTAATATTAGCTCCTAGCTCCAGTAGAAGCACCACCGTAGCAGTGTGGCCATTCTTTGATGAAAGTAGCAGTGAGGTATTATCATCCTACATGTACATAAACAGACACAGGATCATGAAACTTAAGTCCACAACCAATGGCATATTGTCATTCAAATGTAAGAAGTGATAACTAAAGGGCTAATCGGTGCACAAAGTATGAAATATGGTTGAAAGTGTGGGCAACACTAAACAAGGTACATATACAGTACTTACAAGCTAGAAAGAGTTATTAGCTGATAGATAGATATGATAGAGTACTGGGTGGCAGATTAATAGAAGGAAGTTGTAGGGCTCCCAAAACCTTGCTAGTGTCGTGCCTTGCTAAGTAAACACTTAAGAATTGTGGTTAAAGGAACTACATCTTATAACCAACATATATTTTAACTTTGAGCTATGACAAACATACATGAGTTGGATGTCAGTTTTGGTGCACAGCAACAAAATCTGAATACTGTACACCTCGGTGTACAAACATACCCCCTTGATGACACTCAGGACTCTAGACATTAAATACACCATACGTGTAGCATTCCGTGAGTGAGAAATAATTAATTGAGTAATGTACAGCAATCACACAGCTGTAAGTAATTCGTAATGACATACTGTAAGTGTCATAACCTAACCTTATCCCTGGCATCAATACCAGCTCCTCTCTCCAGTATAGCTACCACGGTATCTGTGTGGCCATTCTTAGATGACATTTGAAGTGCAGTTTGTCCATCCTACATCATCAGACAAAGTGTGGACCACATACATGCACCATTACTACTAGAAGAGCAGCAGATACTTTAAAAATGGGTAGAATAATATGCACACATACTGCACGTGTAAACCAGCTACAACAAATCACTATTTTCCATGTTAGTGCCATGTTTACATGCCCCAACCAGCTGTAGAGGTCAGAGACCTGGTGTCTGTGTTATTTTTTGCCAGTCAGACTAGGCAGAGAGTGATCATTTACAAGTGGGCGGGGAATGGAGTGGGGTTGAAAACAATGATGAAATTATGGGATACCACAATGAAGCACAAGCAATCATCACACACATTAACAGCTGATGTCATCCCGGATGACATTTACGGCATTTTATGCAGACAGAAGATATAGAATATAAATAAAAGGAAGAGCCATTGCATCCGCAATTGATTTCGAAAACAAAGGGGTCAACCCTAAGAGAGCAAATTTGTGGTAGACGTAGAAGTAATTTGAATACTTTTCATAATAGAAGAATGTAACAGATGCATGTACAGGAGCTCGGCGAGCAAGCAAAGGTGAATCAATATCATGAATAGTAAAGACAGAGGCTAAGAATTTTTTTACTAATTGGTATTTGTCTTGATTTGATGTAACAAAGGTTACATTAGCTGTTATGAGATGATGGATTTAGATGGTATGGTTGAGCTTAGAGTTTGCATACACAAATACAACACTTTATACTGCACTGTGTATTACAAACAAATTTTCTATAACCGTTGCTTATTTTATATAAAATTAAATCCAAAGCTGCCCCTATTCCATATTGATCCATAGCTGCCCCTATTCCATATTGTCTACAGTAAAACAGGCATATATTTAAATCGAAAATAAGGTGTTTAATGCACATTCATAGCAGTACACGAATGGAAATAATTATTGATATGCTACTACCTACAGTACTTTACCTAACACGAACAGTTGGGTAATTCTATACCCCTTCAACTCATTTATTGACACTAATGTTTCATAGTCCATAAAATCTTATGGAACTTGTTTACTTCATTATTGTGTACACTTATATTAATAAGTAGCCCTCAAGGTTAATTCGTTTATTGGCTACAAGGTGTGAATAATTTAACCACAAATGTATACTTTGCAATCCCTCTTTGGAGCCATTATAGCTGCACTGATGATTCTTAATGCAAACATACATCCCTGTAAGGGCCATATTATGATGCCATGACCTTGACTAGTGCATGCTCGGTGATTGAAAAACATGCAAATGTAGCATTGTTATGCCTCTCATATAGAAATGGCCACTTTTTAAGTTTTTATTCTTTGAAAATAGGAAAGAGCAGGTTGTATTCTACTGTTGTATCTAGCTTCTACAACGGGACGAAACTGGGTTCCGTTGAAACGCCATATTGAAAAGAGTGAGTCTCCTAGGAGTTTGTTCTGTTTGATTGAATTCATGAGCCATGGAATGTGCTTATCAACACTTTGGTGAGCCTATCATAACTTTGCTAGTATACCGTAGTTGGGCGTTGCCCGACCTTTGCTACCAGCCCACACACACGGCCAGCACAATAGTAGATATCAACTTTGCAAATAAGCACGGAGTACACACAAAGTCTGCATAGCCCAGCGGCCAGGTAAACAATGCACACAAAAGAAAGTAGCCTTTTAGACTTTTCGATGGTGTTGGGCCTCCAGTGAATGGAATTAATTAACACCTCGATTCAGGATATTCAGGCTAGTATACAAGAAGGACTGGTTCTCATGCTTCACAAGACCTTTTCCATTGTTACAATGTACCGCGTGGGTAAGTGCCCACGCGGAATATAGTTTATATAAGTTCACCTATCATTCACAACGCTTTGTCTATGTTTTGCAAGTTTCATGACGCTAGCGCTTCTTCGATTTTTTTTTTGCCAGTCATCGCTTTTGTTAGAAACATGTCATCCTTTCAACGCTGTTGTGATCCACTAAAGTGTCACACGAGGCAGAGAACTCGCAATGCTCGTAGTGATTTGAGGCCAGTATCAAATAAATTAGTTGAAACTTTTCCACAGCTAATGTTAAATCCGTCACAAAAGATTTGTTCACTGTGTCGTAGAAAACTTTATGCCATGCAGAATAGGACATCAAGTGTTTTGGATCTGTCTGGCATTGTACCTCAAAGTAGCAATGAAAACTCAAATTTGGCAGACACCACGATCAATTCACAGCTAATGCTGAAGGCAGAACTGACGTTGAGCTGCCTGATGATGCCGAATCGACCATATTGTGCATCATAGTGATGGAGAAATGCATTAGGCTCTGGAGTAGCTGAAGAAAGTGTTGATCTAATGGCTCAAAGTGAAAACAGTCCTAGTGTAACTGATCTAAATGAATGTGTTGGAGCTGCATTGTATGAAGTAACTGATGCTATCTCTGAGGATGATAGTACAGATAGCAGTGCCAGTAGTAAAGTTGAAGATGAATTCATTCAAATAAATGAAGGACTTGCTTCGTTTGGGGTATCACCTTTATCAAAGCGCCAGATGCAAAGGAAGGGGAGTTCATATGGTCAGAAGAAAATCAGAAAAATTGTAGCTGCACTCTCTGAAAAGCTAGGAGTAAGTGATGGTGATGCAGAAAGTGAGATCATAGTACAACTAAAGGAAAAATTTAAAGCCACTACTAACAGGAGTGAAAAAATACAAATTCTGACTGTGTTGCCTAACAGTTGGTCACTTTTTAAGATAATGCAAGAATTTGGAGTATCTAACTACATGGCAAGGTGTGCAAAAAAGCTGGTAGCAGAGAAGGGTATACTTTCTACACCCGATCTAAAACATGGCAGGTGCCTTCCTGCAGTGACTGAAAACCTTGTTAAAGCTTTTTATCACAGTGACAACATAAGCCGAGTAATGCCTGGAAGAAAGGACTATGTATCAGTTATAACTTCAGAGGGTAAACGAGAACATTGCCAGAAACGGTTGCTACTCTGCAATCTAAAGGAACTATACGAGCAATTTAAGACACTTAACCCAGGTCTAAAAGTTGGTTTTTCTACTTTTGCCATGCTAAGGCCTAGGGAATGTGTCTTAGCAGGTTCCAGTGGCACACATTCAGTTTGTGTTTGTTCACTGCACCAAAATGCAAAGCTCATGTTTTATGCTAGCAAAATAACTACACTCTCTGAAGGAGCCTTCTCACATTATCAGCATTGTTTAGCTGCCATCATGTGCAACCCACCGAGAATTCAATGCTATTTAGGTAAATGCAAGCAGTGTCCAGGAACAGATACATTACACCTTAAACTGCAGGATATCATGGATACCAATATGGTTGATACTGTGGAATACAAACAATGGACATCCACTGATCGTTCAACAATGGAATGTATAGTAAAACCAGTGGATGAATTTCTGCAATCCTTATGAAAACACTTAAGACACTTAAACGCCATGATCTAATAGCCAAGCAACAATCTAACTTTGTGACTGATGCAAAGGAGGCACTAGGGTCTAATGAATTTTTAGTCATAACAGACTTCTCAGAAAATTATAGTTGTGTTTGTCAGGATGCTACCCAATCCTTTCATTGGAATAAGCTTCAGGCAACCATCCATCCTTTTCTTGCCTATTATCATGATGAAGAAGGAAATTTGCAACACAAGTGTTATATCATTATATCCGAGTGTACAAAACACGACACAATAGCTGTGCACTTATTTCAGAAAAATCTTATTCAATTCTTAACTGACACCTTTGGAAAGAAGCCTAGCAAAATAATTTATGTATCGGATGGATGTGCAGCCCAATATAAAAATAGGAAGAACTTTATCAACTTATGCCATCACATGGAAGATTTTGGTGTGCCTGCAGAATGGCATTTTTTTGCAACATCCCACGGCAAAAGTGCAGCAGATGGGTGTGCTGGTACACTTAAACGACTTGCCACTAAAGCCAGCTTACAACGTGCCATGGAAAATCAAATATTGAATTCAATGCAGCTATATGAATTTGCAATAAAAGAAATCCAAGGCATGTATTTTGGATATGCTACTAATGAAAATCATGAACAGGAGGCAAAACTTTTGGAAGCAAGACTTTTGTTGTCAAAACGGATTCCTGGGACACAGAAATTGCATTGTATCAAACCCATTTCAAACTGTTTTGTTTTAGTAAAAGAATACTCAAGTAGCAACGAAGAAACAAAAAAGCGTGTTAACAAACGTTCTTAATATTTGTACCCTGTAACTTGCTTTGATTGTTTATAAACCACCTGCAGAAAAAGCTAGAACACTTGATTAAACTGTTAAGTCACACTATTAGGATTGCATGGTCAATAAACTAATGTTATGATCATTCCAGCAAAAATAGTATATAAGTAATTTGTATGTATTAGCATGGTAGGTTTGATAATCGTTTACCTGGCCGCTAGGCTATGCAGACTTTGTGTGTACTCCGTGCTTATTCAGTTGCATAAGTTGATATCTACTATTGCGCTGGCCGTGTGTACTTCTACTGGGATGGTAGCAGCATGTTTCATGCTGCTTACAATAGTTGAAATTAAGTATTAGATGGATCAAAATGTTAACATTCAGTGTATGATACCACGCACTTGAATATATAAACATTTCACACACATTGCGCCCTCCCTCTGATAGTGCCTGGATTTGTGATTTGTAACAATCACATATGTGGGCAATCATATAGCCTCACGCAATACAAATCCAGGTAAAGGCTTGATACCCCGAACTTCTAAACGCGAAGGTCGGGCAACGCCCAACTACGGTATACTAGCAAAGTTATGATAGGCTCACCAAAGTGTTGATAAGCACATTCCATGGCTCATGAATTCAATCAAACAGAACAAACATCCTAGGAGACTCACTCTTTTCAATATGCGTTTCAACGGAACCCAGTTTCGTCCCGTTGTAGAAGCTAGATACAACAGTAGAATACAACCTGCTCTTTCCTATTTTCAAAGAATAAAAACTTAAAAAGTGGCCATTTCTATATGAGAGGCATAACAATGCTACATTTGCATGTTTTTCAATCACCGAGCATGCACTAGTCAAGGTCATGGCATCCTAATATGGCCCTTACAGGGATGTATGTTTGCATTAAGAATCATCAGTGCAGCTATAATGGCTCCAAAGAGGATTGCAAAGTATACATTTGTGGTTAATTATTCACACCTTGTAGCCAATAAACGGAACTAACTTTGAGGGCTACTTATTAATATAAGTGTACACAATAATGAAGTAAACAAGTTCCATAAGATTTTATGGACTATGAAACATTAGTGTCAATAAATGAGTTGAAGGGGTATAGAATTACCCAGTTTACAGAGAGCGGGATAGGATGGCTCTGGAATTCGCTCTCACAAGGGCTAAATAGAGTCTTCCAAAGATTTCATTGCTCACGAGTGACTTGGGACGTCCCTGCCTAGTGGACAAACGGGGGCAAGTTTTGACAAAGCTTGAATAGCCTCAGTACCCCAACATCCATACATCTCCATCACAAGAGGGATACATGCCCAACCTAGATCCCTGCACCTTTCATTATTCACTCGGTGCTTGTGGATCTGGGCAGCTGAACCTGCTGTCACACACGCTTCTTAAAAAATTTGTGCATTTAGCGTTGATGTGACAGACAGGTCAAAAGCTGCTGGCTTACCCAGGACCCAGTTTGGAACAAGACATCAGCTGGACGAGTACGATCCCTAGACCACCAACCCATCTCTAGTTGTGGAGCAAGACACGCAGAGTGACAAAAATCATTGAAGATGTCTCTCAACCTCCTGAGAACCTCAAATGGTTTTATGTGCAATTCAGCCATCAAAACTATAATGTAAACTGTTTACACTAACACGTGGATTGTTGTGACATGAGACAACATCACCCCCAACTTGCAACACAGAGCATGATGGCCATAAGCATCCAAGGCAGCATTACATTGAGAGCAACTTTGACCTTGAGCAACTGGGATACCGAGCCACCATTTTATCACCACCTGAAATTTAGAAGGCTCCAAGTGAAGGCCCATGCTTGGGGATGGAGTAACTGATAGCCAAGCTGAGGCATGGGGTGATGAAAAGGATATTAGACAAGCCCTGTCGATTGGAGTGGAGTTATCAAATAGTTTCTTGAACTGACAATCCTCAATTTTGTTTGACAGGAACTTCTGAGTGAGTGTGGAACAGCTGTTGTCAATAGAATTGGGAGTAAGTGAGTCAGGTGGATCAACAAGGTTGTTATAAAGATCTATAGAGTGGTGCAAGTACCTACAAACCTCATAAGATAAGCCTGAACTGACAGCTCCTATTGGAGTCCCTAGTATATCGAAATGAGGCACATTGGATTTTTTCATTTCATCTGGGAACCTACTTAGGTCATTGAGGCTGAATAATTCGCATTTGGACAAATTGATATGAAGACCGAGCTGACCAACCTACGCACATCAGGGCTAGGAGCTGTGACAAAGAAGAACGTGAAATGGAGGGGTCATCATGCATCTGTCTGCACTTGACGGCATCGGCATCAATGACTTCATCAATAAGGAAGATTTCTCCATCCACTAGATGATGCAGTTGCCATGGTGACCGAATATGGTAAAGAGTGCATAAAGGCCAAGATTGACCTCAAGGCTGCCTTCCGTATGGTACCCATTGTAGCAGAGGAGTGGGACCTCTTGGGATTCCACCCCAGGCACAGCACAAACTCTGGCTCTATTTGTGACAGACATATGTATGAACCTCCAGCCGGGGACGTACATATCAGCAGTGTCTTACCTACACCATATGAATGGTCACAGGAGTCCAGCGAGCAACAACCCAATGATCAAGTTCCTTGTCCAAGGGGTTGAACGTTCCATGCCAGCAGCCCACCTCAAGCCAAAACGACAACCGATTACAAACGAGATGCTAGGGCAGATGCCTTCACAACTTGACAGGGATCACAAACCATCTCACGATTGCTTGATGCTCAAAGCAGCCGTCACGCTGGGCTTCTTCGGTCTGCTAAGGGTCAGCGAGTTTACAGTACCCAACCAGCATGGGTTCAACCCTGACTAGCACTTTACCACAAAGGACATCAGCATGCGTAGGGACAGCATGGTAGTTGTGATTAAGAAATCGAAGACAGACTAGAAGGCAGAATGTTGCCAGATCAACATTGGTCGGACACACACCAAGTGCTGCCCACACCTTGCAATGCAGAGATACCTAAGTCAGATCTGCAAGGAAACCCCTGCTTCTATTTGAATCAGGGACAGCACTCACAGCCAGGGCACTGAGATTGGTCCTGCATCATCTGATCCGCAGGTGTGGCTATAGCACAAAGTTGTGCAACACCCACAGCCTAAGAATTGGAGCAGCGACAGCAGCAGCTAGGAGTGGTCTACCCCCAGCAACGATCAAGAACCTAGGCAGATAGTGAAGCGAAGCCTACAAGGTGTACACGCGTCGCCCTCTGACACAGCCCTCAGACAGTGCAGTCATAGCCTCAGATAAGTAACATTTACACACTCACATTGGCACATGCACACATGTTGTATTGTACTCCCATGCCTGGAACCATACCCACTTAAACCCTATTGGGGGTATATAGTTACACTATAACTTGGGCGGCACCCTCTGGGCTTCTACCCCAATAACCTAACCATTGCCAGCATAATGGTTTGGAACACAGGCCGACCCAATGATAGCCAGCGCTTGTCATTGGTCCCTGTTGGCAAGGTAGCAATCGTCCAGCTGCGGCTGTTGCCTGCCCCCTCAGTGGGCAAAACAGTGACAGTGAACATGGGCAGTAATCTCTGTGCATTACCCAACAGCTACCAAATATCAGCCATACTTAGTGCAATGGGAGCATCCCAGGGAAAGGATTAAAGCAATGATATGGTCTTGAAAGCGTATCACTACTACTTGACAAGTCACTACAATTTACTCTGCTCAATAAATAATTGTCATAATTCAATATAAGCTTTGGAATGTGATGTCCCATGCATCAGTAGATGATACAGGTTAAACCTATGATATGCCAATGTGGGTACGTGGGAGAAATGAGTTGGAGCACAAAAGAACTACTTTGCAATTTATTTTAAATCTGCCCTTTTGAAGATGCAACTTTCTTTTACAATCCATGTTAATGCATCATTGAGAATTGTGTTCGATCAATATCCTCTTAAGTCAGGTTGCTTGACGGCTCATTCCTCGTATGAGGTCACTATGACCCATGTAAGCTACATGTGGAGAGATATGCAATAGTCCTACACATATGTGCTCTGCATAATGATTCTGACATGATCTATATCAGCTCTCCCCAGTGTTGTGGGATGTCAAGCTTTATGCCATGGGAATGGGGATACATTGGGGCACTCATTTAGAGTACGTGAGGCAATGCTATCTACTTTATAAACCTCTAGTGCTGAATTTAGTTTGTTTCATGGGCAGCTGCCTGTCCATTTTGTAAGTGCACACATGATGTAATGAAATTTGCACATGACCACATGTAACCTTTGGCTCCCTGCACTATACCTCATGCAACTACATGTATTCACAACAAATGAATGGCTTATCAAATGCTTTCTGATCACATTTTGGGAAGACAACACCAGGCACTCAAACAAAGAGGCATCGAGCCTCAATAAAAAGGCAAGGCGCTGCACCCTGCAACAATGAACACTATATACTTGAATACATCACTTAGGTGTGCACTGTATCAGGAGTACGTCACTCAGTGCATAGTACATAGACATGAATGGTGTTTTTTTACAATGATGTAGTGAAATTTGAGGTTCACATGACCACATGTAACCTTTGGCACCAGCACCATACTTTATTCAACTACATGTACAGTGTATTCACAACAAATAAATGGCTTATCAAAATTGGCTTCTGATCACATTTTGGGAAGACAGGCGTGAAGCTCTACAATGTTTTGCACTTTGCTACAACTAGTAAAGTTGCAAACTTCATGTATTCCATTAAACCATGCCGTGTGTCATAAAATGCAATGACTTGTATTAGTGCGTAGTGTTCACGTGCTATGTGAGCTAAGTTATAGCATCCCTGCAGTGTAGCCTAGCGGCCGTGACAGGAATGAAGTTCAGCAAGCAAATGTGAGAAATAGTGCACTACTAAGTACCGAAAGGTGATGCGAATGAGTATACATAGGGAAAAAAATCCTTACGCGTGTCATGACTCGTGATGCGTCCGAGACGTGGGAGGCGGCGACAACCATCAGGCGCTAGCTGACAACCATTCACTTGGATTCAGTACGATCGTCATACGAAGTAATAACTCTTTTTTTTTACCCATATAGACTCGGACAAAAAAAACAGACACTTGGTTGCGAACGGCTATAGCTTAGCACCAGCACTGGCCAGGAGATCTGTCGCCGTTTTAACTACGGAAAGTGCACCAAGGGAGCTGAATGCCACTATGCCCACAAGTGCTGGGGCCCAGGTTGTGGTGGGGACCACCCCGCTACAGCCTTCCCTCGTACCAAGCTGGTGCTCCCGAGACCTCACACACCCCTACGAAGCTCTACCTTTGAGTAAGAGTTATATTTAGCAGACCACACAGCTATGACTGATTGGACAAACAAAGGTGAAATGATAGAGTCTGGCTCTAAGTATGTAAATTTTTGTACAGGAGTTGGATTCTTCATGCCCACACCCACACCCACCTACCCATAACCACATCCACCTCCACAAACCCACACCTACCTACCTATAACCACACCCACCTCTCCACACCCACACCCACCTCCCCACACCCACACCCACCTCCCCACACCCACACTCCCCTCCCCACACTCAACTCCCCACACCCACCTCCCCACACCCACCTCAGCACACCCATACCCACCTCCCCATTCCCCCACACCCACCCCCCCCCACACCCCCTCCCCACACCCACACCCACCTCCCTATACCCACACCCACTCCCCACACCCACCTCCCCACACCCACACCCATCTCTTCCTCACAACCACATCCACACACACTTCCCCACACCCTCCAATTTGTTTAGCAGACCACACAGCTATGACAGAAAATAACTGATTGGACAAACATGAAGTGATAGTCTGGCTCTAAGTATGTAAAATTTTGTACAGAGTTGGATTCTCCATGCCCACACCCACACCCACCTCCCCACACCCACAAACCCACACCCACCTACCCATAAGTACACCCACCTCCCACCTCCCACACCCACCTCCCAACACCCACCTCCCCACCTCCACACCCACACTCACCTGGGTGAGGTTGTGAGGAGGTGAATGTGTTTGTTTGTAAGGAGGTGGGTGGGTGTGGGGAAGTGTGTGCGGTACTCACACACACTTCCCCACACCCTCCAATTTGTTTAGTAGAAAACACAGACTATGACAGAAATTAACTGATTGGACAAACAAAGATGAAATGATAGAGTCTGGCTCTAAGTATGTAAAGTTTTGTACAAGAGTTGGATTCTCCATGCCCACACCCACACCCACCTCCCCACACCTACACCCATACCACCCCACACCTACACCCACCTCCCCACCCCACCTACACCCACCTCCCAACGCACATACAGTAGCGGTCAAATGAAACATCACACATCGGCTCAGTGGTACGACCGTGCGACAAATATATGGCTTCGTTCGTAGGTTCCTTCGGCTCTGTATCATTTAAGCGCTGACTATTTAGCACATTGCAAGTCATCGTTAAGATATCACATCACTTACAACAGATTCTGCTATATTGACGTCAGCACCTGCTCCCAATAAGCTCAGTACTACACCGTGATGACCATTCTCACTTGCCACATACACTGCTGTTACATTGTTCTAGTAAGGATTGAAGGAACAAAACATAGTAAACATACACTGTTCATACAACCACCTCCGAGCAGTGTATAGCAATGTGCAGGTTAGAACACAGTGAATGATAGAAGGGTAGAGAGATGGGAGAGAGGGTGAGGGAGGGAGGAGAGAAAAAGAAAGAAAGGGATATTCCCCCAGCCAATGCAAATGTATCTCAAAAATTCACCACACGCGGTTTAGCTTTCACACTCTCAGAGCTGCTAGAAGTGTACATAGTTTTATGTGACCTCCTGAAGTATGATGATTGTCAAACAAGGGGCAAGCAGCATCACCAGAACAAAAGTAAAAAATTAGTTTTACACACACGACTGAAATCAACTGTCTTGTGTAATGGTAGCCATGGTGTACATATGCTAATCTATTCATTTGGCGATCATTGACCAGCCTGGTTAGAAGTGCACTACAACAGTTCAAGTATTACCTACACTATGATAACGGTACTGCAAACTCAAGAGTCCCCCATGATGTCCTATTTGAAGAGTGGGAGAGACAACTAGGTGTGTGCATGGGAGTACTTGGAAAGTCCAGGCAGGGGTGCGTTGGGGTGATCAATAACATCGGTGCATTAACTAATCTGCTGACAAGTCTCGTGTTGCCTAATCCAAGTGCATACATGTGTATCGTTTATTCGTTAATGTAAATGGCCACCTTGAAATGTTATATGCCGTTGACAGTTTGTCTAACTATGCCCACTTAAACTGTTCATGCAATACAGCTTTAGTGTTACATGTTCCTCCATAACAGTTTTCTTCCACATGCTAACAATGCTTCCACACCTGTAATGTACATGTACTACTCATGGGAGAGCTGGTGGGTAGATGGACTGATCATGAAGAGGGTAAGGGGAGGAGGTGGGGAGGCCCATGAGAACTGTATAGGCCCCACTTTGCCCTTAGTCCAGGCCTCACATACTGTACATGTACATACATAAACACATGTACATCACAATCCACACACACCTGAAGCAAAAGTCATTTATTGAACTGAACTGAAATTTCCCGTGTGAACTAAATAATGGTGTTTTATTTTCACTACCTTTATAGTATGATTGACATTAGCTCCTGCTTCAATGAGTGACTTCACTATTTCAAGATGTCCATCGTGACTTGCAATGACCAGAGGAGTCCAACCATCCTGCAATACAAATCCCATCATTACCCCCAGACAGAGGGTATTCTACTTCATTCATTTTGGTGCTCCTGCATGTATATGACAGGATGCTATTTGCAAAGAACACATGAATGCTTTATTCACTCTTCAACACATGCACACACACAATCAGTGGCCCTATAGGAATGCATAAATCGAATTTAAGATGCACAAAAACCTGAAACATCGATTACTGTTTCAAAACTATTCGGAAAAATTTGATTTTCATTATGCAGGGGAGGTTACACACCCTAACAGTTGCCCTATGGGAATGCACCGGTAAAACAAAGGACAGCGAGACCAGTGATAGACTTAAAACAATGCTGTCATTGTAGCATGTGATGAAACATTGGAGACGGTGCCTCCATTATGTGTGAGATCACTACAACACAATCACGATGAGACTCTGTTGCGACATGCTGTGTGGTTTGAATGACAGAGTGATTACAGGCTATGATGTCATACACATGTAGTGGTGTGTAAATTTACACACCACTCCCTGCATGCTGTGTGGCTTGGGTCACATGTACATGTACATGAACAGAGAGAGATACAAGTATGTATTTATCAGAACATGGACATGTATTACTGGTGGGTAGATGGACTGACCGTGAAGAGGGTAAGGGGAGGAGGCCCAAGAGAACTGTATGGGCCCCACTTTTAGTCCAGGCCTCACATACTGTACATACATCAACACAGAATACAATTCCACTCAACATGTACATCACGATCCACACACACCTGGAGCAAAAGTCAATTATTGAACTGAACTGAAACCCACGTGTGAACATTTACAACCCTAAATAATGGTGTTTTAATTACACTACCTTTGCAGTATGATTGACATTAGCTCCTGCTTCAATGAGTGACTTCACTATTTCAAGATGTCCATTCTGACTTGCAGAGACCAGAGGTATCCAACCATTCTGCAATACAAATCCCATCATTACCCCAGAGGGTATTCTACTTCATTCATTCTGGTGCTCCTGCATGTATACGACAGGATGCTATTTGCAAAAACACATGAATGCTTAATTCACTCTTCAACACATGCACACACACAATCAGTTGCCCTATAGGAATGCATAAATCGATTTTCAGATGCACAAAAACCTGAAACATCGATTACTGTTTCAAAAGTATTCGGAAAAATCAATTTTCATTATGCAGGGGTGGTTACACACCCTAACAGTTGTCCTGTGGGAATGCACCTGTAAAACAAAGGACAGCGAGACCAGTGATAGACTTAAAACAATGCTGTCATTGTGGCATGTGATGAAACAATGGAGAAGGTGCCTCCATTATGTGAGATCACTACAACACAATCACGATGATACTCTGTTGAGACAAGCTGTGTGGCCTGTACACAGAGTGATTACAGGCTATGATGTCATACACATGTAGTGATGTGTAAATTTACACACCACTCCCTGCATGCTGTGTCACATGTACATGTACACAAACAGAGGTACAAGTATGTAATTATCAGAAGCTACTAGCGTACAGTGTACACATGTAGATTTTGTGCGGACATCTCATGTTGTGAATGAGACATTACTGGAATTTTCAAATCTAAGATTTGTGATCCATTCTGTTGTACACTCCCTACACCCTACCTTCACATGCTCCATAACCTGAAACCATCTCCCACATCCTCCCACATCACACCCACACCTAACTCCATACACCCACCACCTCCCCACTCACACTCACACCACCTCTCCCACCCAAACCCACCTTCCCACACTCACACCCACCTCCCAACACCGACCGCCTGACACCCACCATCCCACATTCATCTCACACACACTCACCACACCTACACCTCCCCACACCCACACCCACCTCCCCACATTCACCTCACACACACCTCCCCACCCACACACCTCACCACACCCACAACCACAACCCACAACCACACCCCGCACACTTCCCCAAACCCACCTCCCGACACCCACACACACCCACACTCACCTCTCCACACACACCCACCACACCCACACCTCACACCCCTCACCACACCCACCCACCTCCCCACACACACCCACCTCCAACCCAACCTCCCCACACCCACCTCCCCACACCTACACCCCCCCCACACCTACACCCACCTCCCCACAACTACACCCCCTCCCACAACTACAACACCTCCCCACACTTACACCCACCTCCCCCACACCTACACCCCC
>JABACO010000625.1:0-26488 GCA_013339895.1 Ephydatia muelleri | reverse complement strand
GATGTATCTGTTCAAAATGTCAGAAGTTTTGTAACTTGCAATTTGCAAACTGGGAATCAAGCATTGATTCAACGCGTTTTGTGCTGTGCGAACTGAAATGAAACGCAATCTCTTACAGTGTACTACTTGCTTAGTTACGTTTGTGTTCAAAGTGCTAGATGAGTGTACTGAGGAAAGAGTGTTACAGCAAAGTATTTTGGTTGTCAGTACTGTAATACTACATCAACATCTAGTTGCTAGAATCAAGAAACGGAACTCCCTTAATTCATATAACTCTACTAGATAATGGTGGGTGATGCGAGTGAGTAGGAACGCGCGTCATGATGCATCCGCGACGTAGGAGGCGGCAACAATTAACGATCAGGATGACAACCATTAACTTGGATCCATTAGTTCAGTACGATCGTCATACGAAGTGATAACTCTGACCCATATAGCTATAGACTCAGACAAAAAAAAATAAACCCCCCCCCCCCCCCAAAAAAAAAACCCACTGATTTGCGAATGGCTATAGCTTAGCTGAAGGCGGAGAATGGAAGTGATTAATACTCATGTGAATGGGAGAATGGAACTCGGGTTGCCTGCAATTAATGGCGCAAATCGAGTCGGAAATGTGCATTAACTTTGCACACCTGTACCTCTGTAACGGATAGAGTAAAATTAACGAACAGAACAAATGAATAGGTATAGGATCCCTCTACTTACCGAAGTTGAAGCGATTTGATTACTCCTGCCGAAAGTTATGACAGGTTCACAGCCTTTAGGGTATCGGACGTTGTAATTCTGGCACAAAGCAAGTGCAAGACCCCAAAACGTACTTTACGCAAAGAAATGGTGTGTAATGAAGTGTAAAGAATAGGACGTTGATAGCGTCTACTGTTCAGAAGTTAAATCAATTTAAACACAAAAGATGTTTATAACATTTAATAATATTTGGATCACGACATTTTGTCGTGAACTGTTCCATATATTCTTGCACACAGCGCGTGCATAGTGCACTAGCATACAACACATACACACACCTAAAATGATAGTCCTCTCTAATAATGATGATTGCACACACATTTTCAGTCTCACTGAATGTTTCTGCACATGCGTTTTTGATTATCCATTGAACAGGTCATGAGGCCACAAGACATGACTACACTATACATAGATACATATAGCAACCTGCACACTGTAGTGTCCTGGTTCGATATAGGACATGCAACATTGTGCTGATGGCCATAGAAAAGTAGGTCTGTTCGGATGTTACCTGCAGTGTACTGTATGGCGATGAAATTACTATCTTTGCAGATTGTGGTAGGTCCAGACCATAGTAAGCTTATGAAGACATACAGATGCAAGCTGGTAGCAATATTCATTATACTGCCCATTAAGAAAAAAGGCTATAAGCTTTTATAGGTGAGAGACACTTGTACAGAGTTCTAGATGAGTGTACTAAGGGATAAGAATACTTCTAGAGAGGACTATACATACAACAATACAGCGAAAAAAAAACAGAGAGTGGAACAGAAATTGAGACTAAAATCAGTGGCCTCTTGAGCTGTTCGAACATCATGATAAATGTGCAGAGAACGAGTCAGAGGACAGACTTACACTCGAATGCATGTGGGTGTACAGTCATTATAACAGTGTTTTGCCAAATGTGTAATAGTACATAGTATTGTGTGTGTGTGTGTGTGGTGTGTGTGTGTGTGTGTGTGTGTGTGTGTGTGTGTGTGTGTGTGTGTGTGTGTGTAAGTGTTGTGCTCAAGCAAGAATGGTAAAGGTTCATTTACACAATGTATAATGGTACACAGGTATAAGGATGTGTGAAATAACATCAGGGAAGCAGTACAGGTGAGGAAATACCTCACCCAGAGGCTGTATGATTTTGTCATGTGTAGCCCATGTCAATGGCCCCTCCCATCTGAGGACCATGGCTTAGTACTGGTGAGGCTGACGTTTGTCCTTTGGCATGATGAATGTGTTAATTTACTATTAGCACACAGTGTGAGAGGGCATGACTTGGTGTAGAATGGTTACCTTCTAGAATATTCCTAGCTAGTATTTGAGTTGGTTTGTTCCTTTATTCAGTGGTTGAAACTGTAAGAGCACGGTATGCTGCTACTTAAGGATTCTGCATTGTTTATTTAGCAAAATCATTTCAGGGAAGACAAAATACAATAGATACTCAGCATCTTGTAGCTGTCCTTAAAGAAAGAGGCCAGCCTCCTGTTCAAGGAAAGCTTCATGTGGGTACTTGCTTTAGTGGCTGTATCTCTCTCCAGCTGCAGCAGACCATCAGATAGTATGTGCTTACTGTGTACAAATATTGGAGAAGTAACAGAGGCAATCTGCGCACATTGCTTGTAATTTTGTATTTTTCATTCTGCACTAATGTAAGTTTGTTTTTTGCTCTTTAGGTGGGTTGAATGAAAGCGAGATGACCATTCCATTGGAGGGAGTTGAAACAGCTTTTGTGCCTGAGACAAATGATGTGATGAAGTTAAAGAAGGGATTATCGGAGTGCAGGAGGAGGAGATGATAGAACAGAAGCCCCTCAAGCATGTGGACGAAGAGGATACATTGAGGGGCCATTACACTGTCTGCATGGTAATGTAATGTTGGGTCTGATTTATCATGATGTGAATTTCTTTCAGCTGAATCAACAGGTTGCCAGTAGAAAGAGAGGACAAGGTGGGCAGAAATAATGTACTTTGTATTGCAATGTATTATTTATTGTGGCATAGATTTGTAATAGGGACTGATGATGTAGAATCAACACAACTATACTGCTATGTCAGCAGCCTTATGATCCATCAAAGTAAGATTATTGCTGCAAACAATGTGCTTATATCTACCACTTATACATTACATTTTGATTCATGTTGATTATTGCAACTACTGGTTTCATGGTAGCAGAAGATGCATCATCTATTGAGACGTACAAATGCCCTACCTTCTTGAGGGAGTGTATTGAGCATCCTTTCTACATGAAGGTACAAACAGCTTTACATGAATAATGTACTTCATGTGTACTGCTGCTACAGAATTATCAAGTGATCAAGAGGCATTCCAACTTCTCAACAGAGTTGTATTTTATTTATGGTTCTATGAGTTTGTGTGTTTGCATTGTGAGTGTGTGTGCATTTCATTAGCTGGTGTCTAGATGCATAGTCATATCTGTTGTGCAACTTACGCCTATAACCTGACTTAGTGCTTAGAAGATTTATATAATTATCCACTTACAACAATCGAAACAATAAATGACTCAAGTGTTTAATCCAGAGTTATTGTCATTAAAAACCTTTGCCTTCATTTGGTACTGGACATGACAGCAATAGGTAAATAAATAGAAAGTATTTTACAATTTGCAACATATCTCATAGTGCTTAAAATTTGTTTCAGCAAAAGATCTATGTCAAATTAGGCAGAACTGCTTCCACAATCTGCTGACTTACCAACCTGCAAGATGTTTTGTAGACCCATACCACATCACAGTTCGTTTTCAGTCACCAAGATAGTGTGAGACACAATTTCTATAGGTGATTTTATGAACCCATCTTGGGTACATGTAATGGCCAATGGGCTATCTGAGATCAACCTGTGCTGCTGTTTTGCTATTACATGTAAGTGACACTGGAAAAAGCAAGACCAGTCAAGAAAACAATTTAGCTCAATTTTCAGAGGAGATGCTTATTGCACCTTTTCGTCATGTCTGTAACAGCAAAACTTACTATAACGTACCAAACATTCATATGGACAGTGTCATTGTTGAGGTTATGTTCACTGGATATCTACACAGCATGTTACAGGGGAAACAAAGATCAAAATATCAGTTTGTCTGTAAGGAATGACATTTTCAAACGACATGTACTGCACCATCAAAGAGTACCATCAAAGGCTGATGTCACTTACAGCTCTTAACAGTATGCATTCGAAACAGAAATGAAGTTGGGTGTTCAAGTGTGGTAATCAGAAAATATCATCAGAAGCATGACTGGCAATACAGTGTGATTATGTCACTCTTACTTCTTCAAAATGAATTAATAATAAATCAGTTTCTAGTCATAAAGTTGTTAAAGGTTTTATTCAGCATATTCATCCTGCACCATTCAGTGTCATATGTTACAATGAGCCTCTAGTTCGTCTGTACCATGAGGTAGCCAAATACTCTCCATTGTTCTGTGATGCAACAGGTACAATAGTTGCCTTACCCAAAAAAATAGGGAAGCAGCCTACTGTGTATTTTTATGCCATAGTTGTAAAATATCCTGTTGATGTAAAGGCTCCAATTGCTGTTGCAGAGCTAATTACAGAGGACCATACAGTGCATTCTGTATCGTTCTTTCTTCAAAGTTTTAGACAATCTGAGAGTTTACTGTATGGTGCATCTAATTTGATCAATCCTGCTCTGTTAGACACCAAAATGTGGTACGTTTCATTATACAATATATTATATTATTTTAAGTATGTCATTTTAAATCAGTTCACTTTGTCCTAGCTTTCTAGACATATGTGCAAAACAGCAGGAACAATAGAAGCATGGAACTACATATTTACACAGAGGAACTACACAGAGGATAGATCATACTGAAAGGCACATGAGACCAGATGTGTTTATTTGCAATCACTATCCAGTAATTTTGGGAAGACAACGGCAATTTTATGATGACCTACACAAATCCTCGAGAAAAGGCTGAAGGTATCAATAAATTATTCTGATTCTTTGCATATGACTGCTTTATTTGTTATAGGCTTCTGAGTCCAAAAAGGGTTCTCACCAAATTTGTGAAAAATGGTCAAAAATGATGTCATTAACAATTTGTGGGTATTTTTAACAGAAGCCACCTAAACCATTCTTTCAGAAGATTCAGATGTAAGTTGAATAACGATTTTACTGGTGTATTATTGATATAGGGTGCATTTAAATTTACATGCCACTTACTCCCCCCTCCCCCACTGGGGCCTCATGGATAAGGTTGTGTTTCATGGTCTGGGGATCAAACTCTCTGTACAGAACCAGTGTACTTTCTTTCAATCCAACGCTCTCGCCAGTCTTCAAAGCAAAAGGCTACGAACAGTGGAGTTGAAGATGTGCAAAGTAAAACAAAATTGTTTGTTGAACTAATTCATAACCCTAATCATTGAGTAGGGAAGAATGTGATGGAATATGTTTCCAGTACGGAAGCCACAGCACTGGTGTTTGTGGTTAGTGTTTCTGCTTTCTAACTGCAGATAAGCAATCCCGGTTTGCATTGACCCTCAATTTTTGGCACGGGTTTTAAGGCTGGTAGCAGCTCTTGTGCTAATACAGTCTTCGGCCGCAGGAACCACGCATCCATGAGGAATGAGGCTGAGACCTTCCTCAACGTGTGTGTGAGCTCTGGCCGCTCCTCGGGTGGCTTGTGTGGGGTATAAAATCGCTGCAAGACCTTGCTTTCGTCGTCAAGTTTTTTCCCAGGCATACTCAACGATTCTTTGCTAGTGATTGCTGGGGTTTCGTTATCGTGAGATTAGTTATAAATATTTTACCACTCTATTAATTAAAATGAAAATAAACTTATCCAGGAAGTCCATTTCTATAACGTGTAGTGGAAGTATTGCGTGCGAATTGATAATTATATTAATATCTATTTATGAAATGACTATTCTTCGGGAGGGGGGTCGTTTCACCCACCCCTGGCTACGGCCCTGTGACTAAGATCGCGCAAAAACCCATATAAAATAACCGCCATTTTCTCTTGTATAGATTGATCGAGTATTGTGTAACACTATATTACTGGAGCTTAGCATTAAAAAATTGAAGATATACAAAATATCAACTCAGTATATCAGCAAGATTTTGGCTACCTCCCATTATAATATAATATGGGACAGTTTCCGCGAAAATTGCCCCACGGTTAAAATGTTATAAAAATGCATCGTTTGAATCGCTATAACTTCCAAACGGATAACGCTATCGACTTCCTATTTGCACGCTTCATACCACACTTTTCACTATGAATTGTTGAAAATAGGAAGCGATTGCGTTATCCGTTGGGAAGTTATAGCGGTTCAAACGCGATGCATTTTTATAACATTTTAACCGTGGGGCGGAAACTGTCCCATATAATTATTATTATATTACAAAATAAAAACAGTCAAGACTTTGTTGCCTTATGGAGAAGACATTAATATGAAGCTAAGGGAGAAAAATGACAGTTGATAAATTACTAGTTGATTATATCATAGGTGATCTTGAGTTTGATGGATTGTATACGTACTTGTTTTATCATGTATATAAAAGTACTCCATTGTATGATCTACAATTATGTCATGGATATATTCAAGCATACAATATGCAAAACCATTATCATATTGCACGTGTAACATACCAACAGCCTCTAACTTCTCAGAAAGTTAAAATTTACTGCGCTACATTGTTCGAAACCACAACCGTGCCGATCAAAAAAAAAACCTCTCCTTTCTCTTTTTATTGTTACAAAACGTTCATTATTGTTCGTAATATGAACTATATCTGCACATATGATCTACCATTATAATGCATTTGTTGCGCTCTTTCCAGCTATGCTAATTTTGTAGCTTGAATATCTATTTTAAAAATTTGATAAATGTAAACATCCATAAGCAAGCAGAATGAACATTGGTCTCCCAACCACATGCAACTTATACTGGTGTATAGGTCCCGGTACAGTGCAGTACTGGACGCGTACTGTTGGACGTTGTGGCTGACCTCAAGAAGAACATTAACCACCACAGGGCCGGAGCTAGGGATTGATGTATCCGTCCTGTGTCAGGACTCGATGCAGGTCCCCACCACCAGCAGATCCAGATCCACAGGAGGACACAGCGGTGCTTGCTGTGTGCCATAGTAATAGATCACACATACTTCATTGGCTTCATCATCAATCATCAGGTCACCCAGAGGAGACCCACCAGTGCTGTTTGGTACTCAGGATGAACCACCTTGTCCCCGCTGCTTGTTTGGACCCTGCATTGTGCACCCGGCCACCAAGGTTCCTTGCGGGGAACGCTGCCCCATCTCTGGTCAATTACCAGAAAAGGTTTTGCCCGTACAAGCAGTTCTGGCAATTTTTAAAACACTTGGGTCTGTGGGATCATCCCACTTACCTGGGGAGAAAACAGATGGTTATGCACACGGGAAATAATGCCAATATGTGCAAAACGTGTAAGAAAGAGGTCAACACAGCAGTACTTGACACTACATGTCTCTTTTACACATAGGAGATCACAAAATGTTCCCATCCTATGGGTACTGACAAAAGTCCTCATTTAGTAAACCATACACACCTTCATAATCACACATGCTGAACAAAGAATACAGCCATGCAATTGTATTTATCACTTTGCTTATCAATGAGTACATGCAGTCTAAATACCAATGAAATAAAATTGTATATCATACCAGATCATGCTGAATGCAAGCATCCACGGGCACAGTTCAGCCTGTTACCAGTATCACATCCTCAAGGGAGATAGTTAGGGGAAATGATAGTTGCAAAATATAAATAACTTGCATTACATTTTAGGGCAGACTTAGGAAAGACCATCAGTGCAGGACCAGCTTACATGCTTTCCGCTATTCCTGGATTGCATGGTCAGTGAAGGTATTCTCCTATTGTTGACAGGAGTTGTGGTATTGAGAAAAACCAGTGATCATGTGTAGAAATAGTGTCATTTACATGTACATACCTGGTAACTTCAGGCATCACTATCTTCTTCATTGTCATCATCATCCTCTTTATATCCGTCATTTTCACTATTTACATAACTCTCCGTCCAACAGGGATGAATCATTTGGTGACACCATATCATCAAGACCATCATCCTCCTGAAATGGCGTTAAAGGTGATAAATAGTGTGTCTAATTGACACTTTAGTTGCAATCCCAGGCAAGATTGTGTAGGATGTACAAATCAAAAGGTTTTGATCACCAATACGTTTGAAATGGTGTGGTGGTCAGGTCGGTGAACATCTGCATATTCGTGTTGGCTTGCAGCCCTCCGTTGAGTGTTTTCATTCTGTTTAAATGTTCTGGTATGAAGTAACACAATCAATTTCAACCAGAGTACTCACCCAATCCATCACAGCCAAGCTCATTCTCATCTCAAATGACTTGGTGCGGAAAGGGATCCTCTTGGGCAGATAGGTTAGTAGCTGGTGGTTGAAAGACTCCCAGTAGGAGTCTCGGCACTAGCAAAATATACAAGAAAGATAATACATATTTCTATACAATAAGTGGAACATACATGACAAAATGACTGAGCAAAGCGGTAAACAAGTGTTTTCTTCAGTGCAGTCTCATATGCATTGATGGCTGTAGACATAGTGAGGATCATCTTTTTTGGGTAACCTGGCTGCCTGCAAGGATTCTCTAATAACTACCCTGAATAGCAGACACGTACATGTACATGTCAACTCTCTAGAGACAAATATACACACAGGAGGTGCTGGCTGATGTTCAGAATCATTATGCGCAGAGCGTCAGGGTTTGCACCAAGTCAGGTGCACTTGGTTGCTTCTTGCTACATAATAGAGTTTACAACAAGTGTTAGAATAAGCCATAGCATTGTGTCCAAAAGTTCACTGAACCATGTTTTGTTCCTGGGCACCAGACCGTACCTCTTCATCTCCTTTGCCACATCTTTCGTGTCACTAGCACAACTACAATTATGCAAATCACAAGCATTATTGTTTTTGTATTTACGTACTATACCGCGTACGTGCCAGTTTCGTAGGAATATGGACCATTCCTGAGTTCTTCCAACCTATACTTTCTTTATTGTGAATTGGTAGTCATGGGCAGCCTTGGTGATGTTCCGACCTATTATAATCATAGTATGGATATAAGTATATGATGATGCACAATATCTACATGTAGCTAGTGTGCGCATGCAGCTCTCTACGACGTTTTGGCATCTTTAGTTAGTATAAGTAGCACCCATTAACGTCCTCACAATTAGAAGCCGCGGTGCTGCCAGGAATTGGAATTGGATGGCCTATGTAATACGTGTGCGCAACCTTCGACCACTGACACTAGCCGAGGAAAGTCGGTATGCACCAGAACGTCAACTGCGCCCTCACTAATGTCAGTGCAGCAACGCCCACTTCACGTAGCATTACAAATAATATAATTAAGCGCATATTACATGAAGGCTATTCAAAAGCGTTTCTCATGGACCAAATTTTGTAAGGGGATGATGTGGATATTTGAATATGAAATATACAACACGTCGTTGCGTTGCTCAAACATGTTCATAACAATTTCCTCTTAGTATACCCCGGGGTCCTATAAGCGGGACTCCCCGTATACCACAAATTGAGAGGTAATATCTTTGTATGATGCATATTGTGCGTTTATTTCGATGTGTTTATTCTGTTGAAATAGTGATTAATTACTGATTCATGCCGTGATTCCTTGCTGATGCTTATAACACTCAACAGTCCCTTGTCTGGCTGGAAGGTATGCATGTGTATTAGTGGCTCTATGCCTGTGCCTATATGAACAATCTCTATATTGCCCATTGCAGTGCACATAGCGTTGTTGGGGTCAGCACTATCTCTAGACCAGAGCACAGAATAGGGCAGACAAGGGAGGTGGCATGTACTAAAAAGTCTTACCTAAGTCATTGCAGGAAGTAGTTACTTTGTCACAATTACACACACTAGCTACATGTAGATATTGTGCATCATCATCATACTTATATCATACTATGATTATAATAGGTCGGAACATCACCAAGGCTGCCCATGACTACCAATTCACAATAAAGAAGTATAGGTGGAAGAACTCAGGATGGTCAATTCCTACGAAACTGGCACGTACGCGGTATTGTACGTAAATACAAAAACAATAATTTGTGATTTGCATAATTGTAGTTGTGCAGGCACGAAAGATGTGGCAAAGGAGATGAAGAGGTACTGCTGGTGCCAGGAACAAAACATGGTTCAGTGAACTTTGGACACAATGCTATGGCTTATTCTAACACTTGTTGTAAACTCTATTATGTAGCAAGAAGCAACCAAGTGCACCTGACTTGGTGCAAACCCTGACGCTCTGCGCATAATGATTCTGAACATCAGCCAGCACCTCCTGTGTGTATATTTGTCTCTAGAGGGTTGACATGTACATGTACGGGCATGTTCACACACTCGCATCCATTCATCTCTCGTGCCAGTTCTGTGAGGTCAGCACGTGTGTTTTTTACAACAAGGTAAGTGTATAAGTGCATGAGATATGGGAGCGAATAGACCCCATAGTCCTCAGTCTATCTGGATCCGCGCCACTGGGATGACTATGAACAGGACGAGAAAAAAATTATTAATTATTGAGAAAAAGCTATAAGTGGTAAGAAGTCATCAAGGCGTTTTATCGTCGGCTGTATAAATGTAGCATTATATGCAATGCGCTATAACCCTCCAATCCCACCAAGAAAGCAACAACAAACAGTAGAGCAACAACAACAAGCATGATGAATGGCGATGCTTCACGTTAATGAGCGCGTGACCATACCGGTACATATAGGACACATTAGAACCCATACACAATCTATAGCCCGATTGAATTGTACACAACGAGACAGTGTGAGGTTCCAGACAAACGGACGCCATATTTGGTCGCATAATTTGTCGTTGAAGGAGGAATTGTGCAGCCTGCTCTCTTTAATACTCCTTGATTAAGCATTAAAAGGTCGCTGACATTGAGTTGTATAGTTTATGTGTACTTTCAACACGAGTGACTGAAATGGACGCCAGCAACAGTGATGTGAAAAGAGTAAGTCCAGGTTTTGGAGGCACTAGGCTAATGAGTCGGAATAGGTTCCACACTGATGGCATGTGTATATAGTATGTTACAGTGTAAAGTTATGTATGTTGAACGGAAAATACGTCACGGGTTGGTTCCAAGGTGGCAAATTCCAGCCATTAGAAAATGGATCACGCGAATGAGTTACTTCTAGCCATAGATACACATAATCCTCGTTTTTGAAAGCTTTCAACTCGATACTCAATTATAATTGACATAAAAACCAGGCTAACTTGACACTGATTTGAAAATGACCTCTGCCTTCAAGAAATATATTCTCAGTACAATTTCGACGTTGGAAAACGACCCCCTAAATAAGCTGCTGTCAGCAATAGAAAGCTCACTCAAAAACTACTGATTCATTAGTCTTGCTTATTTCAGCGACCATAATGATGTCATTATGAAGTGAATTAACAAAGTAGACTTCGTGATTGCGCCGTCAGTGGTTTTGTTCGTGGGTGTATGTGGATTGCTTTTTTCACAGATAAATAGGAGGTGGTTACGTTTTGCACAATAAGAATAATCGTATTCTGCTGCAGAGTAGTCAAACAATCACTAAATTGCTGGCAATTAAATTTTACTTAGTATATAGGGAGCCCTTTCCCCTCAGTGTGGGTCCTTCGTCATAGCATATGGATATTCCATCAAGTCAAATGTACAGTGTGTACTTACCATTCATGAAGAGACCTTGTACAGCAATATATTACATTTGCCGTGAACCAGACTGCAAATAGAAGTTAGCTTTATGTATCTTTTCACTTCTTTGTACCTTTTCAAAAACAAATATATTAGCAGTCTTGGTTTATGTGAATCCAGGTTGTACAGAGCATACAGCTAGATGCAAATTGAAATGGAAGGGAGGGTGGGTGTGGCATACGCCCTAACTACACATCATTATTATTCATTCTCCTGAACAGTTCATGTACTGACTTACATTGCCACACCCACCTACGTTTATACATGGAAGCTTATAGAAGCAGTGCCAGATTAAAGTATTAAGGAGCTCTAGGCTAGTGATGTTAAACTCACCCCTCCTTAGTCTCCCATGCCTAGCATAGTCACTCTGTTGGTTAATCCGGAACTGTATAGAATCAATATAGAAAGGGACTAGCTTACAATCGCTGGACATGTGCGTAAGCATGTCATTTTTTGGTTAGTAATGACGTGGATCTATCTGAAGGGCAGGCAGATTGTATCTGTGGTGAAATGGCATTTAACAGTAGACATAGTGATTGTCATTTAAGAGGTATACAATGATAAAGTATAGCTGTTTACACATTATTAATATGAGATATTTAATTTGATATGTGCCATCTGTTCCCATTCCCACATCATGTGTTAAATGTATCCAAACCCGTAACCAGGATCCCTGTGGTCCAGCTGTGACTGTGAGATACGTATGCTATGCGTACCTATGTGTACATGAACAGTTACGTTCAGGATGCACAGTTATTATGTGTACCAGTTCTGTGTGCTGGTCTGGTTGAGCCAAATAATTGCATGTATCCTGATTAGTGTATGCAACTATGTGTAGTGTATTGTCATATATGTTGAATACTGTATTGTATCACTGTATGGAAGAAATTATGTGCCCAGAATGATCTTAAGTTAAGTCATGGTTTCATGTTATGTTCTTCTTACGCAATAAACTGCATGTACATGTACAACAGGAGCACAGACATAGAAATGGACTTTGGTCTTTATAAGACAGTAGCAATAATAATGTATTCAAAGACTTTGTTGAAATTAACTTGTTGAAACTGAGAGAAACCTACAGTTGATGTGTAGCATGAGTGAGTTTAGTTCAATGTTTCATTCATCCACCACAGCTTTTCAGTGCATGCGTACGAGGTAATGTAGAGACCATCCAACAACTGATATCTGGAGGTGTTGATGTCAATGCAGTTGAAGAGGTATGTACATGGTATTTTCTATCAAGTAATGGATTAGCATAACCGGCAACAGCATGTATGATATACATGCTTATTTAGAGGTGTGGCCACATCTGGTGATGCATAACAAGTGCGTTCATTAATTGGTGTTATTTCATTGGAAAATGGTCCAAGGCCAAATCGTAACATACATGCAAGTGTTGTACTTTTCATGCAGAGGAACAATAGTTGGGTGACCTTGTGGTACTAGCCTTGCATGCTAAACTGGACCAAAAGTGACTGACCTGCATTTAACCATCCAATCTATGGCATCAGTACGTGTAAACCCAAATGCAATTTATTGATGTTTAGGTCAGTATCAATTCAATAGATGCATAAATGATGAGCTGTCTCGGTTCAATTATGGGACATATAGAAGTGTGCTATATCCAGAGTATGGTAGTCACCTTGCCACCTTACACATTCAGTACTTACAGCATCGAAGAACTCTTGTCATGTGTTATATAGTATTCTACACTTTGGTTAATCTTTCTGTTGATGGATTTTCAACTAATTAGACATGTGGTGGGATGGGGCAGACCAGGTAGATACGTCTACCAGAAGGGGTGTAACAGGTGTGAACACAAGGGACAGTGCATTTAACTAGCTTTTCATATGACTGAGGGTGATTCTTAATTGTGTTCTGAGATCAAGATCTCTGCCTCATCATATGTTTTTATTTAACTTTTCACTGAGAGCGTCATTCCCATATGGAACTCTTTAGTTCAGAATGCTGCCACCTCTTTGAGCATCTCATGTCTTCATTCGTAACTAAATACACATATTTATGGTATTGCTCAGCTTCAGAATGTTGTTTTATCTTGTTCTGTTTATTAATATGTACATGTATGCTGCTGAAAATCACATCAAATAAAATAAAACAATTAAAAAAAACTTCTAAACTGGTGTACAACAGCTGCCTATTTGTCCCTTTTGCTACAGATGCTATATTTACTGTCTAGAATAAGAACCATGTTGTGATGAAAACAATCATTCTTGTAGGCCTGCATGTACCTAGAACAGAAGTTGTGCATGTTAAAATGAATCGATTTTGCAATGGCAGTATTGCACAACTCAGCGAACCACATGCAGCTCATTCATTGGCATTTGTTGTGTCAGAATTGTGGCCACATTACACTCTACAGAGAAGAGGATACATCATGATGCCACTGACACAAATAGTCCTTTGTCATATATGTATGTAAGCACACAGCCACACATGTGGTAATGTTAACAAGGTTCAATCGTCAATAGTAACTTCTTTTTACATAATTGCTTCACCTCCATGTGACAATCAAACTAGCCTCTGCTTGCATGTGCCAAGCGATGCTAGTGTCAAGCTGCTTCTCTAAGCTTTTCCAACTTCTCATTCAATCACCAGACCCCTGAATACATGCAGTCCACACAGCAGACATACAGTGCACCCAAAACAATGTACTATTCAGAGGGGGTTGAAGGGTTCGTCCACCTGATCACCCACTCCTTCAGCACTGCTGCATTGATGATCCCCATGCAATGTCACATCATGCTGCTAGAGTAGGCTCTAGACCTCCCATCCCATTGCTGTTTAACTCCCTAGCTTAATCTCCATACATGATGGCTGAACAAATTCATGCAGGTCGGCATGGCATCCCCCATTATCAGATTAATTCTCCAACCGCTAGCTTCCCTCTCTTGGAGGCTCTTCGAAAGTCTACGCATTTGGGTGCACAGCCAGTCTACCCATTTCACCATGTCCACCTCAGCTTCACCCTCCACCCTGTCACAGACTCTCTTACACGACAGCCTGGCATCAATCCCACTTCTGCCACCATATATGCTATGGGACTGAGCCGATACAATGCACCACACCACTTGCAATCACATGTTATGTATGTTCCCTTAATATTCCCACTCACTCCTTATATGCATGCTTATATCCACAGTACTGTAAGTATCACATACTGCGCTCACATTACGAAGTGGACATTATACACGTGTGCTGACTGTTCATGGACTGTTTCAGCACTGTTGCATGGGCGTTCCCCATGCATCACCACACACCGTGACCAGCCTTCTCTTTGTTACACTGTGTTAGCCTTGGTCACATGAGCCTGAAACATCAAGTTGTTGTCCTGCATGTTCACTTGCAATGATGCAGCCCTCTGTAAAGAACCCACAAAACTTTCATTTTTCAATGTGTCTGCATGGCTAAAGATATGATACCAATATCAGGTAACAAACAATGAAAGGTTGGTGCAGAATCATGTAAGGGGTTTGATACATGATCAGTTGTGTACTCACTAGACCTCTGTCAATACTATCCTACTAAGACAGTATTTATTCTGGAGCATCCTAGTTACATATGATATGTTAGGACTATTTAACTCTAACATCGTATCAAACACCACTGTAATAGAGCTCAGGGAACCATACCTTGTTTCCTGGCTCTTTCAACCACCTAACCCTCCATCCAAGTCACTTTTTCAATGGCTGGAGAAGCTAGTTTCATTTAGAGTGCTCCCAATAGTAACCTTGTGATTCAGTCTAACATTTAGGTTTCAATATTTGTGTTTTGTGTGTGTGCACATACTTATACATATGTGTGTGCATGTGTGCATGTGTCCGTATTTGTGTGTGTGTTTATTTATGTCCATAATGAAAGATTTGACCATTTCAAAAATACTTAAACTTTCTACTCTCTTTCACACTTGAACCATACGTAATAAACATTTATTGTGTGTGACCTATCGAATCTAAATGTATTCGTCTAAATGTGCACTACTTTACAATGGTACTGTACAAAGTGTTGAATGGTTGCCTAAATCTTTTCCCAACACACACTTACACACTTACACACACACACACACACACACATACTTATATCCTCCTCATGTGCTATGAACTATGTGTACGGCTCTACAGGTGGTAAGTATCACTGCACACATTTCCACTGATACATTTCGTATGGGTCCATGCAATCTTGCAACAAGTACTTAGAGTTGTATGTGTTTACAATGCACTGTACGGCAAAGGCAAATACACAGGGAGTGGGAGGATGGGGTCTCCAATGCTAGCCAGCAAACAGCAAGCACTAGTGAAGTTCAACATGGGTAGGTAGTATAGGCAGTCCATATCAATATACATATATGTGGTTTGGGAATCATGGGGTTAACAGATGGTTTTGCAATGCCAATAATACCTGGTTCAAAACTGCATCTTGATTTTGGGCCAAACTAAGTTCTTCCTTGTCCACCCATACACCAACAACTGAAGTCATAACTGTGATTGGGTATGGGACACATGAAAGTGCATCTGCATTTCTGTTCTTGCACCCTTTCCTGTACTCAATGTGGAAATCGTATTTTTGTAATGCAAGTGATCAGCGACAAAGAAGACCTTCCATATTCTTGGGTAGATAGCAACTGTAGTGGTGCATGGTCTGTTTGGAGTTTGAATGGTCTTCCAAAGAGGTAGTAACATAACTGCTTGGTGGCATGTACCATTGCCAGACATTCCTTCTGATTGGCACTATAGTTCATTTCAGAATATTGATAGTGCACGACTGATGTATGCAATCACACGGCCAGTACAGCACCAACACCAACATCACTGGCATCTATGTTGAGTGTGATCAAAGATACCAACATCAAGTCCAAACTTAGAATAAGCCAATATAGGTGTCTATGTCAGTTTTCTCCTTCAGCATGTTGAAAGCTGCATCACACTCAGAAGACCATGTGAATAAGGTATCTTTCTGTGTCAAGATATGGAAGGGGGCAGCAAGGTCAGCAAAGTGCAGCACATAGCGTCTATAGTATGAAGCCATACCTAAAGATGGACGCACTTCACCACCATCCTTTGAAATAGGCCAGTCCCTGACTACTGCTACCTTCCTATCATCTAGCATAATTCCTTTTGATGAAAGGTATGTCCAATGTATCGCACCTGTGAAAGACGTATGTGGCATTTGTTTCTCCTTAAGGAAAGGCCAGCATCTTTTAGATGCTGAACACTGATGTGAGTTGCTTTACATGGTCATCTTTGGTTCCTGAATAAATGAACACATCATCTACGCATACCTTGACAAAGTTCAGGCCCCAAACATGTTTTCTATGAGACATCCAGTTGCACCACTCAATCCAAATGACATTCGTCGAAACTGAAATAAACATAGGCCCAGACCAGGACAATAAGCTGTCTTCTCACAAGCAGTTGGGTGGACAGGTATTTGCCAGTAACGTGACTGAATATCTATAGTGAACCTGCAAGATGATCTTGTACTTAATCTGGTGAGGGCAGAGGATATCCTTCCTTCACCGTCAGTGCTTTATAGTTCACACACAGTCAAAAGCTGCCGTCTTTTTCCGAACATACACTGTTGGAGCCATCCAAGGATAACTGGTCTCTTCGATAATGATTGAATCCATTATTTCTTTAATCATGTGATTGACTTCGTCTCTGTATTCTGCTGGAATTCGAAGAGGTAGTACCTCTGATGGGACTTGGTGAAAGTTGGACTACATCAGAAGACTGGGTATGACATTCATTCACTGTCACGACATTTTGATGTTGGAGACATGGTTTGATTGTCTATACAAACAGCAGGAAACCTGGATCCTCGTTTGGAAGGGAAAAGGAGAATCCAGAGCACCAAAGGCCCTGTAACGTGTTGCAATAACAGATGGAACCGTCCAGAGAAATGAAGACATGCCTGGAAAAATGGATCAGGATGCCACATTGGACAACCAGGAACAAACACATTACCCAGTGCAATAGAGACAACCTCAGACAGATATGGAATGCACATATCTTACGCTTGTGGTCGAGCTGAAATCTAGGAAGTGTGTATGTAGTATAGGCAGTCCATATCATGTACATGTATGTGTTTTGGTGGCCGGATGTTACCGAACTGTTGATATATATGATGTACAATTTGTCTGGACGATAGTGTTAAAGTTGCATCTCCATATTTGGTCCATTCTAAGGGTGCTACAGGTATATCACATGCCCAGAAGCCAGCACCCTGTTAGGTCCCCTCACCATCATGTTTTGTGTGTGGTACATGATGTGTTGTATGCATGTACATGCGTGATGTTGTCTTGCATGTGTATGTGAATTTTGCATGGGTGTTTAAGGGTGGTGTATTGTGTGACTGTGTGTGTTGTGAACATTACTTGTACGTGTATATAGAGCATGGGCACATGTTTGTGTTAGTATTGTACCGGTTCAGCAAGAAATTTCCAACACAATCATGTTTGTTCTCCTTCACTACCATTATGTATGCTATGAACTATGTGTACAACCACTACAGGAGGTAAGTATCATTGAACAAATTTCCATTGTTAGTGTGTAATAGTTCTGTGAGCATTTGCCAGCCCAATAGTTAAAATCTTCCAAATGTGATATATGAACTAGGCGCCAAAGCATTCTTCCAATATCTAGTAATGGACTTGTGTTTAAGTTGGTACTTAAGTTTCTGTTATCATTTTCCAACGCACTCATTGTTATTCTCCTTCTCTACAACTTTGTGTGCTATGAACATGTGTACAAATCTACAGCTGGTAAGTATCACTGCACACATTTTCACTATATATTTCCTATGGGTCCATCTTGCAACAAGTCCTTAGAGTTTACAATGCACTGTACAGCAAAGGCAAATACATGGGCGCAGTGGCATGTATTATGTTAATATTATAAATGGTTTTGCTCGATATTCCGAACAACTCAATTTTATTCTTCACTTCCATTATGTGTGCTATGAACTATGTGTACAACACCACAGGAGGTAAGTATCACTGAACAAGTTTCCATTGTTGCATTTCCTGTATTTTGTGATACTTGTATACATTCACTAATTACTATTTGTGTATCCAATATGTGACAAGGCTGTTTAATCTGTTTATGTGTGTAAATAGAACATTTGCCACCACAACTGTGAATGAACTATGTGCCAACACAATCTTCCAATATGTAAGTGATGCAATACATTGTGGTGTCTTAGAGCATGTATGTGTTTGGTGTGTTTGTGTGTGTGAGTGTGTGTGTGTGTGTATGTGTGCATGCATGGACATGTGTTTATTTGGTTCTTTTACACACTCATTTTCATACTCCTCTTCAATCATGTGTGCTAGGAACTATTACAGAGGGTAGTATCACTGAAAGAGTTTCCATTGTTTGGCATTTCTTCTATCTTGTGATGCATTAAATAATGTATCTAATATAACAAGGACATTGGTTTATATGTGCAAATAGTACTGTGAGCATTTGGCCAGCACAATATTTAATCTTCCAAATGTGATATGAACTGTGTGCCAATGAATTCTTCCAATATGTAGTAATACAATGTATTTTGTGTGTATTAGAGCATGAATGGGTATGTGTATGTACAGCATGTTGCCGGTATGTTTATGTGTCCTTAATAATTTGGTGTGCGTGTCAATCCATGGACATGTGTTTATGTTGGTATTATGAATAGTTTTTACCAACACACTCATTTTATTTTCCTCTTCAATTATTGTGCTATGAACCTTTATACAACTCTACAGCTGGTAAGTATCACTCGACACATTTCCACTGATACATTTCCTATGTAGTGGCATGTGTCGATGTTAGCATTATGAATTGTTTACCAACAAACTAATTTCTATTCTCCTCTTCCATTATGTGGCCTATGAACTACTACAGAGGGTAAGTATCAATGAACAAGTGTCCATTGTTGCATTCCGGTAACTTGTAATAAGTTCAAGTTTAAGTGTGTAAATAGTTCTGTGAGCAGTTTGCCAGCACAATATTTAAAATCTTCCAAATGTGATATATGAACAATGTGCTAACGTATCCCTCCAATGTGCCAACGTATCCCTCCAATGTGCCAATGCATCCTTCCATATGTAGCAATACAATGTGTTTGTGTGTCATAGAGCAAGTGGGTGTGTCTAATGTTTGTGTGTGTGTGCATGCATGGACAATGATGATGGTACGTGTATTATGAATGGTTCTGCTATCATTTTGCAATGCACTCATTTTTATTCTTCTCTTCAATTAGGTGTGTGCTATGAACTATGTGTACACCTCTACAGCTGGTAAGCATCACTGAACATATTTCCACTGAAGGATCCAATCTTGTAACAAGTACATAGAGTTTATCTGCACTTACAATGCACTGTACAGCAAAGGCAAATATGTAGGGAATGAAGGTGGGGAGGTAGGAAGGGTGACACTCTCCAATGCTGGAAAGCCATAGCAAGCACTGGGAATGTGCACCATGTGTATATCACATGTCAGATACCAGAACGCTGTTTAGATCCCCTCACCATCATGTTTTTGGTGTGTGTTCATGTGTTTGTGTGATTTGTCTAGCATGCATAGTGAATTTGCATGGGTGTTCACTGTGCGGTGCCTGTGATTATGTGTGTATTAATTAGGTTTGTATTTTTCCATGCATTATACTTCTGCATGTAAATGGTCCTGCAATCATTTGCCAATACCTCAGTTTTATTCGCCTCTTCCGTTATGTGTGCTATGAAATATTTGTCCAACACTACAGTGGGTAAGTATCACTGAAAAGTTCCCATTGTTGCATTTCCTGTATCTTGTGATAATTCCTGTTTGTGTATTTAATGTCAAGTGTTCAGTGGTGTAAATAGTTCTGTGAGCATTTGGCAGCATAATCTTCCAAATGTGGATAAGAACTACGTGCCAACGCATTCTTCCAGTATCTATAATACAATGCATTGGTCTTATGTTATATGTATGTATGTGGCTTAATGTTTGGTGTTCATGTGCATGCAGGGACATGTGTTGGTGTTAGTACTACAATTGTCCTCCTTGAAGTTCCAACCACATCATTGTTATTCTCGTTCTCTTCATTATGGTGCTTTTGAACTATGTGTACAACTCTACAGTGGGTACGTATCACTGCACACTTTCCCACTGATACATTTTCCTATAGATCCAATCTTGCAACAGTACTTAGAGTTGTCTGTGCTTACAATGCACGGTACAGCAAAGACAAATGCTCAGGGTGTGGGGTTGGGGAGGTGAAGCTCTCCAAGTCTAGCCAGCAAGCAGCAAGCACTAGGGAAGTGCACCATGTGTATATCACATTCCCGGCATGCACAGAACCATGTTAGTCCCTCACAATGTTCCACATTATAAATGTGTCTGTAGTGCAGTGGACAGTGGTTTATGGTTAGTTATATAATGTTTCGCTCAAAAATCCAAACACACACTCATGATATTCTCCTCTTCCATTATGTGTGCTATGAACTATGTGTACAAATCTAAAGAAGGTAAATATCACTGAACAAGTTTCCATTGTTGCGCACATTTCCTTGTATCTTGTAATATGCTCAGTTAATTACTGCTTGTGTATCTAATATGTAACAAGGGCAATCTGTTTTAAAGTGTGTAAATAGTTCTGTGATCATTTGCAGCACAAAATCTTCCAAATGTGATATGAACTATGTGCCAACGCATTCCTCCCTTATGTAGCAATACAAATGTATTTGTGCATTAGATCATGATTGTGTATGTGTCTTAATGTTTGGTTGTCAGTGTGCATGCATGGACATGTAGTATTATGAAACTGTTTCTGCTATCATTTGCCAACACACTAATTTGAATTCTCCCTCTCTTCAATTATGTGTGCTATGAACTACTCTACAGCTGGTAAGTACATACCTTTCGTATAGATCCAATCTTGTTAAAGGACTTAGAGTTGCCTGGTGCTTACAATGCCCTGTGCAAATACACAGGGAGTGGGAGGGTGGGGAGGGTGGGATGAAGCTCTTCAATGCTAACCAGCCCACAGCAAGCACTGGGATTGGTGCACCATGTGTGTAGCACATGTCCAAATGCCAGAACCCTGTTTAGCTCCCACTCCATCATGTTTTATTTATGTACATGATGGTTTATATTCATGTGCATGTTTATTTGTCTTGCCATGGCATATGTGCATGGGGTGTTCAGTGTGCGTGTATTGTGTGTGTGTGTGTGGTGTGTGTGGTGTGTGTGTGTGTTAAAAGGTATTCATTACATTTGTATTCAGTGCAGTGGCAATGTGTTTATGTTAGTACTATAAATGTTCTGCCCAAAATTCCTAACACAATCATTTTTATTCTCCTTCACATCCATTGTGTGCTATGAACTATGTGTACAACAACTACAGCAAGTAAGTGTCATGAAACAAGTTTCCATTGTTGCATTTTCTGTATCTTGTGATATGATCTTGTGTTATTGCTGTTTGTGTATCTAATATGTAATAAGGCCATGCATCTATTTAAGGAAGCAAATACTTTTGTGAACATTTGCCAGCACTATATTTACAATTTTCCAAATGTGATATAAACTATGTACCAACGTATTCTTCCGATATGTAGTATTGCAATATTTGTGTGTTTTAGAGCTTATGTTGTATGTGTTATAAGTGTCTTAATGCTTGGTGTGAGTGTGCATGCATGGACACATTTATGTTAGTATTATAAATTGTTCTGCTCAAAAGTCACAACACCATTAATTTCTATTCTCCCTCACTTCTGTATGTGCTACGAACTATGTGTACAATTCTACAGCTGGTAAGTATCGCTGCACACATTTCCACTGTTACATTTCATATGGATCCAATCTTGCAACAAGTACTTAGAGTTGTCTGTGCTTACAATGCACTGTACAGCAAGGTAAATACACAGTGAGAGGAGGGTGGGGGTGGACGGGGTGGGGGGGGGGCAATGAAGCTCTCTTATGCTAGACAGCAAACAGCAAGCACTAGGGAAGTGCATCGTGTGTATATCACATGCCCCAAAGCCAGAACCCTGTTTGATTTTCTCACCATCATGTATTGTGTCCGTACACGATATTTTATATGCATGTGTGTGTGTGTGTGTGTGGGTGTGTGTTTTCTTGCATACATATGTAAATTTGCATGGGTGTTCAGTGTTCATATGTGTATGTATAGTGTGTGTGTGTGCGCACATGTGTGTGTGTGTGTATGTGGTGTGTGGGTGTGTTTTGTCTTGCATACATATGTAAATTTGCATGGGTGTTCAGTGTTCATATGTGTATGTATATGTGTGTGTGTGCGCACATGTGTGTGTGTGTGTTGTGTGTGTGTGGTGTGGGTGTGTGTGTGTGTGTGTGTGTGTGAATTTGTGTTTATATTTGTATTATAAATGGACTACAAAAGCTTTTGTAGTCCATTTATTAGCACCCTTCCATTTTGTGTATTTTGCACCCTCGAATGTATCCTCACTGTACGGTATTCTGCAGAACATGCACACATGCTGGAATGAAAAAGTGAATGGTTTTGTTAGATGCAGTAGGTCTAGTGATGTCATGCTGCACACATTGTCAATATTAACAGCACTATAGCTGGTATGTATTACTAAATGCATTCCAAACAGTTCACTGTAGTGCTATGTAATAATGCAGGATCGACCAATGATGATATTCACATTGTACTTTCTGATCTGTTGTGTGAAATAGAGCTACAGGTTCTCATGCATGTCATTGAAAGTGCCTACCATATTGTACCTCTTAATTATACGCAGGCCACAACTACAGCACTTCATGTAGCTGCAATTAGTGGACAGTCGTTAGCTGTTGAAATACTTGTGCAGGCTGGGGCACATGTTAATAGCAAAAAATATACTTTGAAAGTAAGTTTGCTGTATTGTGATTAAAATGCTGTTTAGTGAGTCATGCATGATTATAGTACAATGCTGTCAGTGTAATATAAATTCCTTAACTATGACATTTCTCCGCTACAGCTGTAGTTCTAGTATGCACACTTTTCCCTGTTGTCAAATGTTGATATTCCCTTTTGGTAGTAATCATTTATATGAAACTCATTTACCTTCACATATGTATTAAGTATGATATCAAATAAATGCAGGTTCTGTTTTATGAATGACATTCATTTTCAGAATCATCCCTATCATTAGCAAGTGTACCCACATCTCACCACAGAGGAAATACTTCAGATGCAGAAGCAATGACACGTATACACCTTCTGTAGTGTGCACATGTACATTTAAGTAGCTTTGCAGATTTTAGCAAACTAAGAGAAAGCAATAACAACAGTTTTGTGCTTTCTACATTTGATGACAGTGCACCAGTGTAGGTGCTCAATCGTACCGAGACACACTTTTCTCATTTTCCCCATGTCCTTGTCTTTACATAACATGGTAGGGATGCAAAATTGCCATGTGTGCACCCGTGTTCAGTAAAAGCTTTAGCAATCTGCGGGTTTATGCTGCACTGGGTTCCATATTGGTATATGGCGATCAAACCCCTTGAAACAGTAAGCCACACTACCTTTACTATTAAATACTCAGACCTTAATACATATTCCAATCACAGTTCACACATTTGGAATACAGTCTGTTTTGTTCATCTTATTCTTTCAAAATACTTTCACATCAGCAGAAGTGTATAACAACATGCGAACAGCTTAAACCTTGAAAATGCAATCTTTCGAAAAGAGCAAAGCAAATGCTCGAGCTCATTCTGAAGAGTTTTCAAAAAAACTAACTTTTGATTTGTTTTTGGATAAAAGGCACCCACGAGAATTAGTACACATTTTGTTAATAATCACTGTTTTGTTGGATGCACTCAGTCATTCTATCAATACCATCAATTATGATCAATCTTTCGCCCAAATGTACCATGTCAAATGTATGCAACAAATATCACACACTGTCCACTGCTGATCCCCAGTGTGTTCTTGTCTACATAGTGTACATCAAACAAAGTACATCTGGCTTGCGAGACTAGATAGTGATGAAGAGCTGTTGCCTATTCTTTGTCTTGCTATCACTTCTCTTCCTTTGAAGTTCTCACTTGTATGAATCTCTATTAGATCTGACTAGTTTCAATCTTCTGACATTTCAGCCCTGTAAAAAATGTTGAGCAGCAGCTATATCAACTCCATGTTGGCACGCGTAACTACCAATCATGCAGTGAATAGTGGGAATATAAGCTCTGTATGGCCCCTGCCATGTCTCACCACAGTGTAGTAATTGAAAGAGAAACCTCTAGGATCTGGGAAACCATCAATCTGTTTCAGGTAGTGCAATAGAGCCATGCCAGCTGCTTACTTTTCTTACTGTTCTATACAGAGGGCAAGTATCATTGAGATTTTAATAAGTCTGTATGGTAATTTTCTTCATTGTGAAATTTTGCTTATATGTGATAATGTGTTGTGTGTAAACATTTATTGTTTCCTTCTGCTCAATTATGTGTACTGTGATCACTACGTGTGAGTGTACAGTGGACTCCTTGGGAGGTAAGTGGTAGTTCATTTAGTTTTGTTGGTTGCTACTCACCTACCTGTAGAGTAGCTTCTCTCTAATATACCATGTGTTTGTCTTATGTGCAAACTCATTTATCTGTTCCTTCTTGTGTGTTATGTGTGCTGACGTGCAACATGGCCACACTGTGCAGACGGTAAGTTTCACTAGCAATTTGCATCTATGTCTCATGTCATTCCACACTGCAAGGACTTTACACCGTTACATATGGCAGTTCTGTGTCATAACACGGACTGTGTAAAGAAACTGCTGTTGGCACCAGCAATTGATGTGAACATTAAGGACAGATATGGGAGGACCCCAGTGATGCTAGCAAGTGGAAATTATGAAATGCTAACGTTGTTGAGAAGTTGCAGTGACTTTCCTGTGCACACCTTCAGCAAAGTCATATTATGTGGAAACAGTGGAGCAGGCAAAAGTACATTGGCCCAGGTATGTGCATGCCCAATCAGAGCAAGTCATGTGTAGGAATTGTATCTAGTACTGTACCCTCTTGAACCATTGCTTAGCTAAAATTAGTATTAGTTTTTATGTATGGCTCGCCTTGTTATATAATATGGTATGTGTGTGTGGGGGGGAGGAGGATTGGGGGGAGGGGAAGGGGCCATTGCCTCTTACCTCACAGTCCCTCAGTGCCCCTCCCACAACCTTGCTCCAAAAACACACAAGTACCCATCTTTGAAGAATGCAATGAGGATAACCATTACAGTAACAGTATATACTCTCTCTATCGATTATCTGTTGGATGTAGGATTGGTGGTGCAAAAATCAAGGAGACTAGGTACAGTACTGTTACAGTGGGGTTTGATAGGATCCTACAACCAACATTACTACATTTTGCAAATATGCTTCTTTATTTGCAAATATAGAGTTTTTGATCCTATCCAACCCCACTGTAACAGTACTGTAGCTTGTTTCGAGCCCGCGTGGAGTCGGTGTCTTCGTGGTACCGCTTTGGCTCGGTCGCACGCTTGGATATTCTTAATGACAACCTGCAGAGTTTCTACTTTTGACGACATAATCGTGGGCGTTATCACCGTTCATGAATTCTTTCGCTACTTAAGTACATAGTGAGTGTTAAGAAGTTGTACTAAGTCGATAAATTTATTATGGGCTACAAAGTATTTCTGTGTAATATTTTATCCGTGATTCAAAACTGGCTAATGTTGTTACATCTTTTATTATGAAAAGGCACCTCTGGAAGAAAATGCTACAATTTCGTCTTCGTGCGATGTTCCTACACAGGAGGAGGAGTGGAATGGGAGGGGAGGGGGAGGGGTACAGGGGAGGGATAGGGAGTCGGTCTTGTGGTTTTTTTTCTTTTCTTTGTCTTTTCTTTTGTTTTCTTCGCTTTGTTTTCTTCTTTTGTCTTTCTTTTCTTCTGTTCATTCTTCCTTTCCCCGTCTCCTTCCCCTTCGTAGGAAGAAGAGAAGAGGATATTGGCGTGCCGACCTGTC
>JABACO010000624.1:0-26491 GCA_013339895.1 Ephydatia muelleri | reverse complement strand
TTTCTTCTCCAAACATTCATTCTCCTTATCTCTGTGTGTGCCCAGTACGAACACTTGAGGGTGGACATCTCCAGTGTATGTGGCCCTCACACACTGATGTAGAACTTGCTTGTGTGAGGATGGGGACTGGTATGGTTTCCCCAAGGGCTTGCAGTCCTGCCCATAGAAATAGATCATAGGATGGTGGTCTAAGGGTTCTGAGAGATTTACGGCATAAAGGATTGCAGACAAATCTTGAACAAAAGCAGGTAGGAGCTCAAGAAACTGAGGTTGACCACCACTATCTATGAAGTGAACCAATTTCACATTCAGTTCTTTCCAATCTGATAGTTTGCTTTTAAACACCTCAATAATAAGACTATCTATCTCCTGAATGGCTGGGTCGAGGGCAAGCTCATTCCCTGAGGCTATTGTATTTACAAACAAATTGTATGGGGGAGACATTGTGGGCACATGACGGTTATGAGATTCTGTGTTGTCAAGCACAGATACATTTATTGCTACTCGTGGCATTGTTGAAGCTGGAGGAGGTGTGGCAGGATGTGAAGAGTCCGCCTGGTAGGCACTTGCAATGACTTTCATTAGTTTGGTTTCATCCAACACCTCCCAAATTCCTGTATCACCCTCAACGACACTAGCTACTATGGAGCTGACTGAGCCTACCAAAGCCTGGATGGGGTTATCAGCCAGTCCTGTGCTGACTCGACCAATTGGTCCATCTATATTCTGGGGTATCTGTAGCAGGAGCCTCTTCAGGCATGTCTTCCCTACACCTGCTATTCCTAGCACTAGGCATTTGATAATAGACAGTTTCACGGAGCCAAACTTCATAGCTTCTTCGTACAACTGCTTTGCCACTGTGAGGAAAATTAAATGGTCAATTTGTGTGACAGCATTGCAATATGTAAAATGACAAATTGCTTGCAAGTTGCGCCATATTTATATGCATCATCACTACCCTGATAATCAATCAAGCTTACCGATATGCATGGATTGTCACAGAGACATGTAATTAGGATAGTTACCACTAGACACAAATAAATCTTACCGTATTTAAAATCGCGTATGAATGCTTATAAAGTAAATGAAGTCAATCATTTTAAAGTGGAATAGATATGATGATGACAAGATCAATTTCTTTATTTGCTCCAATTTGCAAGTACTTGTACACATTTTCCTTCTGAAATGTGATCGAGCAGAAGCTTTTAAGCTACCTAGTATTACTTTTACTAGCATTGCTTAGACAACTTATGATGAAGCTAGCTTTTGTTGTTGCTACAATCACCACATAGATCAATCATATAAGCCAAAGGAATGTTTGATTCAATGCTACATGTATGCTCATTTGAACCAAAAATGATGCTTAATGATGTGACACATATATTCTAACGCTTTTTTTAATGAAACAACATGTAGATAGATATCTAAATCATTGATTTATATGTACAACAACTGTAAGTTGTTTGATGTGTAGTAGTGGGAATGTGTAGAGTCATTCCATGAATAATCAACAAGCTTTTTGCCACCATGGCTTCGGATTATAGTCCTACACTGCCAATGCATGACAGTGGGATATAGTTCGCTAGTGTATGTGGTCAGCCACATTGGGTTAGTGTGAAGTACTGGAATACCCGCGCTCATGACCCAATGACAGCCTGTTTAGGAATCAATATCAGCTTAGAGCAGCGATAAGAATCACACAGCTATATGCACACAAATAACATCAGTTCGCGCCTCCGTCCATCCGTAAGGAATGCCAGCCTCCAAATTATCTGCTTCCTCTGCTCAGCAGTAGCTTTAAGTACCTCCGATAAATCTTCTAGAATGTTCTCAAGGGTTAAACTAGGCAATTACAATTACACAATAAATGACAATACTACAGGTAGATATATGGCAGTGATATATCAAATCTCATTGTGTCTCATGATGGGATAATCACCTTTTTATAGGTCATTGCATGGTCAATTGAGAACATACATCTGCAAATGCATGAGAGTGGAATATTCATAACGTCCCAGCCATATTGAATGTGTAAAACATTTTTAAATTCTCCTTTGTGTAGAAAAAGCAATTTTGATCGATGGGCATCGAGTTTAACCAGGAAGATGTTCCTTTGTCTCGAGCAAGTGTGATCTGTTATTGTACGATTTTTTTCTCCATAGTACTATCACTTGCAAACAAATCAGCATTATATCATTATACATAGATAGCACAAAATGAAATCTATTGTCCGTATTAATTATGTTACCCCAGGCCAGAGAAAGGTGATGCAAAGACTGAAAGGTAATGCAAAAAGTTCAAAACTTTGGTAACCCATAACTGTTGAGCTGTATGATCTGATTTATCAATTTGATGGTTCTACAGCCCTTATCTGGTGAGCCCTTTCACCATCATGAGGCTTGACTTGACATCAAGGCATGTGGTGTTCAAAATGCAACTTAGAATGCCTTTTTATAAGTTAAGGTTTATGACCAAAATATTATCGTTCAAAATACCTCGCCACTATGTTCAGACAACATGCAAGAGTCAGCCAAAAAAACAGGAATACTAAGAAAAGATACCTAGACATTGAACTTGGTGGTCATTGGTTTCTCCACTGCTGGCAGCACGGGCAGAGAGGCTAAAACATCCTACAACTATTTGGGAGATACGGTAGTGAACTATATCCCACTGTCATGTGTTGGCTTCAGTGTCACCTTCGATTTTCCATCCTATACGCTCAGCCACCCCATGCTCCTCGTTTCATTGACCTGTATGTGAACACACCTGACCTTGCCTGTGCTGAAAGCAGGGTACATGTAGATGATAATTGACTATTTCTACATTTGTGGTGTTTATTGCTGTCTATAATACTTGTATTGTACACTTTGCATTCACAAATGTATAAGATTAATATTGCACAATTGCAAATAAAGAAATAAATACAAAACTTGAATAGTCTGATTCTCCTAAACGTGATTTGTATAAATTGACAGCAATACGTAGTCTATACACACGTGAGTATAATGTAGAATCTATTTAAATATACTTTTAATGCTGTGCTCAGTTCTGGACCCTTAGTGACCATAACCATTCATTAAATCCACTAGAATACTTGGTGTACATGAATACTTTCAATGGCGGAGCCAATTTGATATATTGGTGCTGACGTCTTGTAATGTAATTCTACAGTGTATATTCAATATGAATTAATAGACTGTACTGCACACATAATTATAAGTTTCACAGTGATAGTGTATAAAATTGAACACTAACAATACAAAATAATTTAGCTTTGCATGAAATAAGTACAGAATTCGGGTTGTTAATTAGACTAGGATACAATAACTATTGTATGATAGATGTTGTACATATACAATACCCACATGGCATGTTCAACATACCTGTTGCTTGTGTTTCATGATCCAAAACAATTTCATAGTCATCCTGGTCATCAGATTCTGATTGAAAACGATCAAAAGTGACTTCAAAGCGGTATCGACATGGCATATCCAACATACCTGGTGCTGGTGTTTCATCATCCAAAACAACTTGGTCATCATCATCCAGGTCATCAGATTCTAATTGAAAATTGACCCTAAAAGCATTGTTCATAGTGTCCTCTACGTCTCTGGTCTGTCCAAAGAAGAATGTTAAATTACCAAGTATTTCAAAGGATACTCACCGCCTTCACTGAATCTGAAAGAGTGAGAACATGGGATATAAAACTGCTTTTCCAAAATGCAGTTACAATGAGTACATGACAAAACCTTTTAATGACCGACTCTAATTGCACTAAATTAGTTCCTATCGACATGAGGTAGTAGTACTTAGTGTCGATAGCAACTAATTCAGTGCAATTAGAGTCGGTCATAAGGTTTTGACCGTTAGAATGTTTTCCATTACTCACTGTCATCGTTTCCATAGCACAAATTACTGTAAGTAAAGTATATGATTTGAGTCAGTAGTTGATAAAGAAAAAATCAAAGTTTACAGTAAGAATGCCTGCACGACAATATGAACAATAAGTGCTAATAAATTACATGTAAAGCATACATTAAGTATGAGAAATCAAAAGGAAACTATTTTATATTACAGACCTACCCATCCCTTCAACGTTTAATTACGGCATTAATTCCATATCATTGTCATCTGACTACCACACAGAGTAGCAAATTGTAACAAAAGTTAATATTCGACATCATGAATTGTGTAGTTATAGAATTGATTATACAAGTACATACATGCATACACGTCAGATTTTAACTTACCTAGATTCCATGCTAAAGAAGTCAATTCTTGAGCAACAGCAGTTCTACCCTGCATGACTGCAAAGTAGCTAGGAGTAATGCTAGCCTAAAAAATGTGGAGTGGGGTGATTGTTATTCTGATTATATACTATTGTCTATCGAAGTACATGTAGCATGCGATTCCCACTACAATGCTAAAGCAGTGAATTATCATGCTTTTAAGAAAGTATTATAATTCAATTGTGGACAATCATGCTATGGGCGTAAAAGATTACGTAATCTCATAAATATTGGAGTGTAACTCATGTTTGGTCCACATCCAATTTACTTCAACATGTTCACAGAGGTTTGAGGAGTCCCAACTGTACATAGATATATACTCTACATGCATGGAATTTAATTTAACCTTTAATCTATTTTCATCCTTAATTCAGGATGGAAATCCTGAATTAAGGATGACTTTACGCCGCTCGTATCGACATCAATTCGAACGGTATTGATGATTTTTTTTTTGCTATTTAGCTTCTGTAGGCTTTCATCTAAACAGCGCTATCCAGTTTAGTCGTTCAAATTTAGAAAAAAACAATGTTTAGGCTTAGTTTCCTTTTTCGTTTGCAAATACCATCAAAGTCAGGTATAAAGTTGAGGAAAGAGCAGGAAGCTTACTTTCAAGATAGAAACTGTTACAAAGATCTGTAAGGAGAGCCATATAAGCAAATTCAAGAATATGGGACACAGGAGATACGAGCATCGAATGAACTCAAGACGGACTAAGCGAAGCGAGTCAGAGCGGGGGTACGATGGTTAGCCTCTGCAAATAACAATAAAACAGCATTTCTGTCGTTGAGAGCAATGCAGAAATGCCTGGCATTGGTAGAAATGCTACCAGTACTGTTGGGACATAAAAAGAAGGGGCGGATGCTCGGACAGTGATCATTAATTACACTTTTCTATTATTTTGAGTACAAGTTTGATAAAAATACAACTTCTAACAAGAGTCTGGAGGTGCTACCACCAATAAGTAGTGAAAAGGAGTAAAATTGATATGTTCAATGCTCTTTGTAAGCATTCCAAACTATGAATTGTAATCATTTAATTTATGTAAGCGAGAGCAACGCAACGTGCTTATGCATCCTTGAAGTTTGGGCAGCTTTCTAGATGATAAAAATTATTCCATGCTATAGAATGTGCGCACCATTGTTGAAACAAACAGCTTCTATGTTTTAATGATTTTAATTTTCTCTGCAATGGTTGTTATAAACGGAAGAACTCACTATCCTGAATTCAGGATTTCCGATCCTGAATTCAGGATCGTTTCACGCAGATTAAAGATTAAATGGTATTGAAATAGAACAATCCATGTCCACAACAGAATTAGAGAAATATGCTCAATTTACTTACAGTAGTTCAGTGAAATAAAACCTGATTCTTCAAATGACACAACTTTAGATTGTAACTAGGAATAGCTACATGCTGGTTTAGATTTTAAATAGAACAACGCATGTTTGCACCAAAATTAGGGAATATGCACATTTAGTTACTGTCGTTAATTTTAGTGACATAAAATCTGCTTCTTCATATGATGGAACTTCAAATTGAAACTATGTAGTGAACTATAGTTCTGTTAGTTGTAGCTAGATAAAATAATGTAGAAGCAAATTACGCTATACTACCAATATTAGTTAATTAGCAATGATGAACTCGCCTTATTAACTCGAGTGGCTAGTAATTTAATTGCATTTAACTGTACAGATGTGGCATAATTCAAAATCATAAATGAATTGTCACCATTTATAACTAAATAGTAACTCTTGCATTAAGCCCAATATATTCCAGCTTCATACGGTGTTCCTACATTTTTAAGTAATGGTCTGAGTTCGATAATGTTTGGAGCCATGCCATATTTAAAATTAAGATTTTGGGCTTTTAATGTCACTGGTCTCTATGTAACATGCATGGTAGGTAGGGCTGGTCCGAGTATTTGGGATGGCTCCCTATCGATTCAAACCTTCTGGTTACTTGTCAGAATCTTGAACTAATGAAAACAACGGTAATTACAGCGAGGAACCACTAGGCAGTATTGGTAATACTTTGTGGTGCCTGTGCAGCATATGCAGTGCTCTCTACCCACTGAGCCAGAGTGTCTATGCATATTGCATATTTAGGTGACACCCTTTTTTACGACAAAGGCCTGCATTGCATTCCTGACTACAAGGAATTCACGGAATGCCTTCAGTAGATTGTTCTTTGCATAGTTTGCATGATGGCCATGATGCACATGAATAGGCCTACTACCCGATCAGCCCTCATTCAGAACAGGGGAAAAGGGTACATGTATCTGTAAACCTGCTTAGGTCGTCCTATCACCATGCAGCATACCATCAGTTCATCTATGTACAAGCTCCTGCAAGAAGCATGGTGCAGACAAGCTCCATCCCTGGAATCTTAATGGTGAAACTTTGATGTAGACCGCAGATATCATAAGATCCATCACAATTGTTTCACAATATCATATTACCCTGCTTGGCATATCTAAAGGCTTAACACACTTGATTTTGCAAATTTACAACAGTATATGGTGTGTAAATTATCTTGGTTGTTCTGCATGCATTCTTTATTGCCACTGATTCCAAGCTGTTTCCCTCACCTCATCTTTTGCATTTAAATCAGCACCAGCAGCAATCAAAGCTCTTGCAGTCTCAACATTACCAGCCACATGGAGTGCAGTACGTCCATGCTGTAGTAATGCATAATGAATGAACTAAAATTGTGTTACATAGATATGTGATCAAGATAATCATTTAGGTAATTACAATAAACAAACAACACTGAATTTGAAGTGCATTGGTGTTCCATCCCTAAAAAGACTTCATTTACTATTATGAGGAAACTCTGTTTTATGCATATCGTGTTTTTGTTCTCAGCATCTACATGCATCATATTAAATGTTTGTTCAGGTTTGCTTCCAAATACTGTTTATGTATCCCCTCCATAAACACTGATACAGTATGTGCACACAGATTGTACATATTTTATCACATGTATTCCCAGCTTTAGTAGCGAATAGCATCAAGGAAGTATAAAATAATGTGGCTGTCTGGTGAAGCACAAATATCTAGGTCCATACATCTATTCTTTATTTGAGATAATGGGATTAGGTTTTTACCCGTTTCTTTTGCTATTTAGAACATGAATGTTTCAAGATAAAAATGATAATTTCATACCATTCACTAATTTCGGTACCGCGTTCATTTTTCCCCCACTTTTCCTCGATGGACCTTGAGGTACCCATAGCAATTTTTTGCACCTTTTTACAGTGTTCCATTCTTAAACTATACCTTTCTGTAGTTTTCACATTTTCTTCAACATGTTTTATGTGGGTATTTTCAACGCATGGCTGCTAAAGCGGCTATGAACACTAAACACCCGACATGTTTTGCTACAGTAATGAAAAATGGCTATGTGTATTTCGAGTGAAAACCCGAGCTCTTTATAGTTCAGTTCCTTGGAAACAATGATTGCAGTACTGAAACACAAAAAAACCTCGTGCTCTTACTGAGGAACAAAAGCTAGATATTCTAATAGCATACCACTCCCTGCAAGCGGAAGACACCAAGGAACTGTTGATTGGTATCCGCTGTCATTTAGGAAGATGATTGGCGGGTGGCATGGCTACTTGGATCTCCTGCTGATGGTGCCAATCCTGATACACCAGTCCAACTGTTTTGGTTGAATAGCCCAGTAATGCGGCTACAAGTTTAAGGGGAACTACCAACAACTGGTAGCCGCATTACTTGGCTATTGAACCAAACAAATTTCAAAATAAAAAGCAGATCTATGATATATATATATGCTACTACAACAGAATCAGGTTATGGAAAAATCCGACATAGTTTAGTCACCCCTCTACTTAGAGGTACAGTGCTCCACTCCGAAAGAGCACATATTTAATAATATCAATCGATTTGTACATGAGGAGCTATGCTATTTGCATTTCCAGATTCAGCATGTTGTTTGGAGTACATCACCTATAGCTTAATTCAATTATGACTTGTAAACAAAACAACACACTTAGGTAAACAACTGCTGATCAGGTTGGCTGTATTTCTTGGAATTAAGGTGCCAAATTTTTTTGTGTACCCCTACTAGACATATAGTGGAATTATTATACAGAACTCTGAAATCCCACTGGCAGTGGAGATCAGTACGAAAATATCGATTTCCAGAGGGGAGGCAGGGCTTCGTTTAATTTTGGACGATTGTATTTGACTTAAAGTATGAAAATTATACAGTTGCATGAAGAAGTCCCTACAGTATACATATTATGTTTGAAACTTTTAGTGAACATCTGAAATGGTGATTCAAAATTGAAAAACCTCAGCCATTTTGTCCACTTCTTGAAGATTCCAATGAACCATCGGACTTGCTGATGTCATGTCAAAGTAGGTGTACATGCAAAAATATGCATTGCAATACGAGAACAGTTGCTCTTCGTGTGAAGACGATACCATGGGTTCTATGTACAACTAACACAGCATTGTACCAGAAGGTTCCTGTTGCAGCGTTTCAGAAAACAAACGACAAAGGAAGCGCAACATGACAATGCTATTGGCAGAGGTGGGTAGTAATGTATAGAAAGTGGGTGCATTATGAAAGCCATGGAACCATCAAAACAAACTGTGCTAGAAGATCATCATCTTCTGTAGAAGAAAGTTGGGCCTTTCACTCAGTGATGTACTAAAAAATGATAGCGACACATTTGACAAAGCTGTTTCCATAGCATTGATGTATGTACAAAATAATGCTCCTTTTGAGGTACAAAAGGCATTTTCCATCGTCTTCATGAGTACTGCAGAAGCAACATGGGGCTTCAAACTGTTAGAAGCAGCAGAGAAAGCCATCAGATGTGACTAGGCTACTCATCTAAACCATTTATAAGTGGACCACACTATACATGGGGCTATTTATTGTTGATAATGCTCCCACTCATAAGAAGTTAGCAAACAACTGATTAAATGTTGAAAATATGAATGTACATCCTGGAGGCAAGCAACCAGTCATGAGAGACACAATATGGAATGGCAAAGTACATAGGATGGTGTAAGAATATGGAAGGCGAAAGGGAATAAAGATTGGGCATAGACACAACCTTCATGATTGCTACTGATATGAGAAGTAAAGTAAACTCTTTCCCAGTCTTTTCAACCTTAAAATGTATCTTAGAGGACTATATAGAAAGCCAATGTCATATTGTGGCGAACCTCCGACACAAACGACGTCCCTATCCTGTTATAGCAATAAAACCCGAGAACCAGAATGTCTTTAATCACAATACATCCCAATATATACCCATACGCGCATGCTCAGACGATTCAATTACACAATGCATATTAGAGTTAGCTCGGCTCTGTCACACATATATACCCTAAATATTATTGTGAATCAAGCCCCATTGAAAGAATATGGTGCCATGCAAAGAAACATGCAAGAGCTTATGCCAATGGTACAATTACCACACCTACACCTGTTCCTGAAGCCTTTCAAAGTTGCAGTAAGGAAATCATCATGAAATTTTTACCAAATGTCCGGGACTAGGAGCATGCTAACAATAAAAGATTCAGTGGCAAATCAAGTAGAGCAGCATGTAAAATTGTACAAGTCACATCAAAGTGAAATCTATGTAGTAGTTGATGTATATAGCATGTATTAAGGCATTGAAATTTCCATTGCACAGCTAAACAACACATGATGCGTAGATTGCCGCAAAAAATTCATTGTCGTACAGTTGACATCATTCGCACTGTGATGTCAGTTTCTATCTCACGAATGTTGTGATACGTCATGGATAAATAAAATGGCTACGATTTGGGCTTTTTAGCTTTTGATCAATCACAAAGCTTTGTTCCCAGTTGTGCCTTAAAATTATACAAATACTATACTGCAGGAACCTTTTCATGCAACTGTATAATCCTCATTCCTTAAGTAAAATTAAATCGTCCAAATCGGACAAAGCCCTGCCTCTCTTGATACTTTCGTACCTATCTCCATAGCCAGTGGGACTTAAGAGTTCAGTATAATATATGTATATTTAAGGCTACACATAGAAATAATTTGGCACCTTAATGTCAAGAAATACAGCTTGGACGAGAAAGCTGACCAGCAGTTGCTTACCTAAGTATGTTGTTTTGTATAAAAGTCATAAATGAATTAATAAGCTGTATGTGCTGCACTCATAACAAGTTGCTGAAACTGAAAATGCTAATGTCATGAGCTCCTCATGTACAATTCAACTGATGATATAAAAATGTGCAAAAATGCGATTTTCCCTTCTTTCGGACTGGAGCACCGTACAGTCTAGGTATAAAGGACAGAACAAGAGTTGTTTTGATTGATGTCTGCATTAGAATAAGCAACTGATGAATAGTATTAGCTACTAGCAATCTATTCTGAAATAAAGTGTACTGCAAGCGACTTAATTGACTGGCTGTCTTTGACAACATAGGGTGCCTCAACCGTAAGACCTGCAAAATGTGGAACAAGTATCTACATCCAAAGCATTACTTTATCATATGCAATGCAAATATTGGTGCAAAAACCACTATACCGACAATTTTAGTGCACATTGGCATCAACGTAATTACCATATACTTATACAACTCCTACATAAATTAATACCAGCGTAATGTATTTACTTGTATATTAAGCATACAGCACATACAGCACATTAATGTTAATTTTCAGGTTACAGTGAATTAATGTTAGTGCCACCAATTTTCAGGTTATATGGTATTGATGCAAATATGTACTGTACACAATCAATAGTTGGTAACCAAATCTTTAGCATTGACATCAGCTCCTCTCTCATGCAGAGCAACCAATACAGCTGTGTGGGGCTGTACGTTAATGAAAGGAGCAGTGCGGTGTTCTGATCCTACAAGCATAAGATCATAATGCCAACAGCTTTAGCTCTCAATTGGGTCAATGCATTATGGTCATTAAAAGCACAACATACATGTACAGTATTTTTGAAACATATGAATACTGCATGTAAAATGAGAAATCACCAAGAAACGAAACTGGATGTATCCTTCTATTATAAATATGGATTCGATAATTGAACTGGTTGGTAACCACTGCTATGTGCATTCTATAGCAAACAGTTGGCATGAGGAGTCAATCGCTGTGTACATGTACATGTACATGTACATGTACACTATATTATTAATATTCAGATTGGAAAGCCAATGTTGTATAATCAGCTTTGAGCACAGTTGACTCTTATATCCATCCTTTGATATCCAGCTAACCTTATCCCTTGCATTAATATTAGCTCCTAGCTCCAGTAGAAGCACCACCGTAGCAGTGTGGCCATTCTTTGATGAAAGTAGCAGTGAGGTATTATCATCCTACATGTACATAAACAGACACAGGATCATGAAACTTAAGTCCACAACCAATGGCATATTGTCATTCAAATGTAAGAAGTGATAACTAAAGGGCTAATCGGTGCACAAAGTATGAAATATGGTTGAAAGTGTGGGCAACACTAAACAAGGTACATATACAGTACTTACAAGCTAGAAAGAGTTATTAGCTGATAGATAGATATGATAGAGTACTGGGTGGCAGATTAATAGAAGGAAGTTGTAGGGCTCCCAAAACCTTGCTAGTGTCGTGCCTTGCTAAGTAAACACTTAAGAATTGTGGTTAAAGGAACTACATCTTATAACCAACATATATTTTAACTTTGAGCTATGACAAACATACATGAGTTGGATGTCAGTTTTGGTGCACAGCAACAAAATCTGAATACTGTACACCTCGGTGTACAAACATACCCCCTTGATGACACTCAGGACTCTAGACATTAAATACACCATACGTGTAGCATTCCGTGAGTGAGAAATAATTAATTGAGTAATGTACAGCAATCACACAGCTGTAAGTAATTCGTAATGACATACTGTAAGTGTCATAACCTAACCTTATCCCTGGCATCAATACCAGCTCCTCTCTCCAGTATAGCTACCACGGTATCTGTGTGGCCATTCTTAGATGACATTTGAAGTGCAGTTTGTCCATCCTACATCATCAGACAAAGTGTGGACCACATACATGCACCATTACTACTAGAAGAGCAGCAGATACTTTAAAAATGGGTAGAATAATATGCACACATACTGCACGTGTAAACCAGCTACAACAAATCACTATTTTCCATGTTAGTGCCATGTTTACATGCCCCAACCAGCTGTAGAGGTCAGAGACCTGGTGTCTGTGTTATTTTTTGCCAGTCAGACTAGGCAGAGAGTGATCATTTACAAGTGGGCGGGGAATGGAGTGGGGTTGAAAACAATGATGAAATTATGGGATACCACAATGAAGCACAAGCAATCATCACACACATTAACAGCTGATGTCATCCCGGATGACATTTACGGCATTTTATGCAGACAGAAGATATAGAATATAAATAAAAGGAAGAGCCATTGCATCCGCAATTGATTTCGAAAACAAAGGGGTCAACCCTAAGAGAGCAAATTTGTGGTAGACGTAGAAGTAATTTGAATACTTTTCATAATAGAAGAATGTAACAGATGCATGTACAGGAGCTCGGCGAGCAAGCAAAGGTGAATCAATATCATGAATAGTAAAGACAGAGGCTAAGAATTTTTTTACTAATTGGTATTTGTCTTGATTTGATGTAACAAAGGTTACATTAGCTGTTATGAGATGATGGATTTAGATGGTATGGTTGAGCTTAGAGTTTGCATACACAAATACAACACTTTATACTGCACTGTGTATTACAAACAAATTTTCTATAACCGTTGCTTATTTTATATAAAATTAAATCCAAAGCTGCCCCTATTCCATATTGATCCATAGCTGCCCCTATTCCATATTGTCTACAGTAAAACAGGCATATATTTAAATCGAAAATAAGGTGTTTAATGCACATTCATAGCAGTACACGAATGGAAATAATTATTGATATGCTACTACCTACAGTACTTTACCTAACACGAACAGTTGGGTAATTCTATACCCCTTCAACTCATTTATTGACACTAATGTTTCATAGTCCATAAAATCTTATGGAACTTGTTTACTTCATTATTGTGTACACTTATATTAATAAGTAGCCCTCAAGGTTAATTCGTTTATTGGCTACAAGGTGTGAATAATTTAACCACAAATGTATACTTTGCAATCCCTCTTTGGAGCCATTATAGCTGCACTGATGATTCTTAATGCAAACATACATCCCTGTAAGGGCCATATTATGATGCCATGACCTTGACTAGTGCATGCTCGGTGATTGAAAAACATGCAAATGTAGCATTGTTATGCCTCTCATATAGAAATGGCCACTTTTTAAGTTTTTATTCTTTGAAAATAGGAAAGAGCAGGTTGTATTCTACTGTTGTATCTAGCTTCTACAACGGGACGAAACTGGGTTCCGTTGAAACGCCATATTGAAAAGAGTGAGTCTCCTAGGAGTTTGTTCTGTTTGATTGAATTCATGAGCCATGGAATGTGCTTATCAACACTTTGGTGAGCCTATCATAACTTTGCTAGTATACCGTAGTTGGGCGTTGCCCGACCTTTGCTACCAGCCCACACACACGGCCAGCACAATAGTAGATATCAACTTTGCAAATAAGCACGGAGTACACACAAAGTCTGCATAGCCCAGCGGCCAGGTAAACAATGCACACAAAAGAAAGTAGCCTTTTAGACTTTTCGATGGTGTTGGGCCTCCAGTGAATGGAATTAATTAACACCTCGATTCAGGATATTCAGGCTAGTATACAAGAAGGACTGGTTCTCATGCTTCACAAGACCTTTTCCATTGTTACAATGTACCGCGTGGGTAAGTGCCCACGCGGAATATAGTTTATATAAGTTCACCTATCATTCACAACGCTTTGTCTATGTTTTGCAAGTTTCATGACGCTAGCGCTTCTTCGATTTTTTTTTTGCCAGTCATCGCTTTTGTTAGAAACATGTCATCCTTTCAACGCTGTTGTGATCCACTAAAGTGTCACACGAGGCAGAGAACTCGCAATGCTCGTAGTGATTTGAGGCCAGTATCAAATAAATTAGTTGAAACTTTTCCACAGCTAATGTTAAATCCGTCACAAAAGATTTGTTCACTGTGTCGTAGAAAACTTTATGCCATGCAGAATAGGACATCAAGTGTTTTGGATCTGTCTGGCATTGTACCTCAAAGTAGCAATGAAAACTCAAATTTGGCAGACACCACGATCAATTCACAGCTAATGCTGAAGGCAGAACTGACGTTGAGCTGCCTGATGATGCCGAATCGACCATATTGTGCATCATAGTGATGGAGAAATGCATTAGGCTCTGGAGTAGCTGAAGAAAGTGTTGATCTAATGGCTCAAAGTGAAAACAGTCCTAGTGTAACTGATCTAAATGAATGTGTTGGAGCTGCATTGTATGAAGTAACTGATGCTATCTCTGAGGATGATAGTACAGATAGCAGTGCCAGTAGTAAAGTTGAAGATGAATTCATTCAAATAAATGAAGGACTTGCTTCGTTTGGGGTATCACCTTTATCAAAGCGCCAGATGCAAAGGAAGGGGAGTTCATATGGTCAGAAGAAAATCAGAAAAATTGTAGCTGCACTCTCTGAAAAGCTAGGAGTAAGTGATGGTGATGCAGAAAGTGAGATCATAGTACAACTAAAGGAAAAATTTAAAGCCACTACTAACAGGAGTGAAAAAATACAAATTCTGACTGTGTTGCCTAACAGTTGGTCACTTTTTAAGATAATGCAAGAATTTGGAGTATCTAACTACATGGCAAGGTGTGCAAAAAAGCTGGTAGCAGAGAAGGGTATACTTTCTACACCCGATCTAAAACATGGCAGGTGCCTTCCTGCAGTGACTGAAAACCTTGTTAAAGCTTTTTATCACAGTGACAACATAAGCCGAGTAATGCCTGGAAGAAAGGACTATGTATCAGTTATAACTTCAGAGGGTAAACGAGAACATTGCCAGAAACGGTTGCTACTCTGCAATCTAAAGGAACTATACGAGCAATTTAAGACACTTAACCCAGGTCTAAAAGTTGGTTTTTCTACTTTTGCCATGCTAAGGCCTAGGGAATGTGTCTTAGCAGGTTCCAGTGGCACACATTCAGTTTGTGTTTGTTCACTGCACCAAAATGCAAAGCTCATGTTTTATGCTAGCAAAATAACTACACTCTCTGAAGGAGCCTTCTCACATTATCAGCATTGTTTAGCTGCCATCATGTGCAACCCACCGAGAATTCAATGCTATTTAGGTAAATGCAAGCAGTGTCCAGGAACAGATACATTACACCTTAAACTGCAGGATATCATGGATACCAATATGGTTGATACTGTGGAATACAAACAATGGACATCCACTGATCGTTCAACAATGGAATGTATAGTAAAACCAGTGGATGAATTTCTGCAATCCTTATGAAAACACTTAAGACACTTAAACGCCATGATCTAATAGCCAAGCAACAATCTAACTTTGTGACTGATGCAAAGGAGGCACTAGGGTCTAATGAATTTTTAGTCATAACAGACTTCTCAGAAAATTATAGTTGTGTTTGTCAGGATGCTACCCAATCCTTTCATTGGAATAAGCTTCAGGCAACCATCCATCCTTTTCTTGCCTATTATCATGATGAAGAAGGAAATTTGCAACACAAGTGTTATATCATTATATCCGAGTGTACAAAACACGACACAATAGCTGTGCACTTATTTCAGAAAAATCTTATTCAATTCTTAACTGACACCTTTGGAAAGAAGCCTAGCAAAATAATTTATGTATCGGATGGATGTGCAGCCCAATATAAAAATAGGAAGAACTTTATCAACTTATGCCATCACATGGAAGATTTTGGTGTGCCTGCAGAATGGCATTTTTTTGCAACATCCCACGGCAAAAGTGCAGCAGATGGGTGTGCTGGTACACTTAAACGACTTGCCACTAAAGCCAGCTTACAACGTGCCATGGAAAATCAAATATTGAATTCAATGCAGCTATATGAATTTGCAATAAAAGAAATCCAAGGCATGTATTTTGGATATGCTACTAATGAAAATCATGAACAGGAGGCAAAACTTTTGGAAGCAAGACTTTTGTTGTCAAAACGGATTCCTGGGACACAGAAATTGCATTGTATCAAACCCATTTCAAACTGTTTTGTTTTAGTAAAAGAATACTCAAGTAGCAACGAAGAAACAAAAAAGCGTGTTAACAAACGTTCTTAATATTTGTACCCTGTAACTTGCTTTGATTGTTTATAAACCACCTGCAGAAAAAGCTAGAACACTTGATTAAACTGTTAAGTCACACTATTAGGATTGCATGGTCAATAAACTAATGTTATGATCATTCCAGCAAAAATAGTATATAAGTAATTTGTATGTATTAGCATGGTAGGTTTGATAATCGTTTACCTGGCCGCTAGGCTATGCAGACTTTGTGTGTACTCCGTGCTTATTCAGTTGCATAAGTTGATATCTACTATTGCGCTGGCCGTGTGTACTTCTACTGGGATGGTAGCAGCATGTTTCATGCTGCTTACAATAGTTGAAATTAAGTATTAGATGGATCAAAATGTTAACATTCAGTGTATGATACCACGCACTTGAATATATAAACATTTCACACACATTGCGCCCTCCCTCTGATAGTGCCTGGATTTGTGATTTGTAACAATCACATATGTGGGCAATCATATAGCCTCACGCAATACAAATCCAGGTAAAGGCTTGATACCCCGAACTTCTAAACGCGAAGGTCGGGCAACGCCCAACTACGGTATACTAGCAAAGTTATGATAGGCTCACCAAAGTGTTGATAAGCACATTCCATGGCTCATGAATTCAATCAAACAGAACAAACATCCTAGGAGACTCACTCTTTTCAATATGCGTTTCAACGGAACCCAGTTTCGTCCCGTTGTAGAAGCTAGATACAACAGTAGAATACAACCTGCTCTTTCCTATTTTCAAAGAATAAAAACTTAAAAAGTGGCCATTTCTATATGAGAGGCATAACAATGCTACATTTGCATGTTTTTCAATCACCGAGCATGCACTAGTCAAGGTCATGGCATCATAATATGGCCCTTACAGGGATGTATGTTTGCATTAAGAATCATCAGTGCAGCTATAATGGCTCCAAAGAGGGATTGCAAAGTATACATTTGTGGTTAAATTATTCACACCTTGTAGCCAATAAACGAATAACCTTGAGGGCTACTTATTAATATAAGTGTACACAATAATGAAGTAAACAAGTTCCATAAGATTTTATGGACTATGAAACATTAGTGTCAATAAATGAGTTGAAGGGGTATAGAATTACCCAGTTTACAGAGAGCGGGATAGGATGGCTCTGGAATTCGCTCTCACAAGGGCTAAATAGAGTCTTCCAAAGATTTCATTGCTCACGAGTGACTTGGGACGTCCCTGCCTAGTGGACAAACGGGGGCAAGTTTTGACAAAGCTTGAATAGCCTCAGTACCCCAACATCCATACATCTCCATCACAAGAGGGATACATGCCCAACCTAGATCCCTGCACCTTTCATTATTCACTCGGTGCTTGTGGATCTGGGCAGCTGAACCTGCTGTCACACACGCTTCTTAAAAAATTTGTGCATTTAGCGTTGATGTGACAGACAGGTCAAAAGCTGCTGGCTTACCCAGGACCCAGTTTGGAACAAGACATCAGCTGGACGAGTACGATCCCTAGACCACCAACCCATCTCTAGTTGTGGAGCAAGACACGCAGAGTGACAAAAATCATTGAAGATGTCTCTCAACCTCCTGAGAACCTCAAATGGTTTTATGTGCAATTCAGCCATCAAAACTATAATGTAAACTGTTTACACTAACACGTGGATTGTTGTGACATGAGACAACATCACCCCCAACTTGCAACACAGAGCATGATGGCCATAAGCATCCAAGGCAGCATTACATTGAGAGCAACTTTGACCTTGAGCAACTGGGATACCGAGCCACCATTTTATCACCACCTGAAATTTAGAAGGCTCCAAGTGAAGGCCCATGCTTGGGGATGGAGTAACTGATAGCCAAGCTGAGGCATGGGGTGATGAAAAGGATATTAGACAAGCCCTGTCGATTGGAGTGGAGTTATCAAATAGTTTCTTGAACTGACAATCCTCAATTTTGTTTGACAGGAACTTCTGAGTGAGTGTGGAACAGCTGTTGTCAATAGAATTGGGAGTAAGTGAGTCAGGTGGATCAACAAGGTTGTTATAAAGATCTATAGAGTGGTGCAAGTACCTACAAACCTCATAAGATAAGCCTGAACTGACAGCTCCTATTGGAGTCCCTAGTATATCGAAATGAGGCACATTGGATTTTTTCATTTCATCTGGGAACCTACTTAGGTCATTGAGGCTGAATAATTCGCATTTGGACAAATTGATATGAAGACCGAGCTGACCAACCTACGCACATCAGGGCTAGGAGCTGTGACAAAGAAGAACGTGAAATGGAGGGGGTCATCATGCATCTGTCTGCACTTGACGGCATCGGCATCAATGACTTCATCAATAAGGAAGATTTCTCCATCCACTAGATGATGCAGTTGCCATGGTGACCGAATATGGTAAAGAGTGCATAAAGGCCAAGATTGACCTCAAGGCTGCCTTCCGTATGGTACCCATTGTAGCAGAGGAGTGGGACCTCTTGGGATTCCACCCCAGGCACAGCACAAACTCTGGCTCTATTTGTGACAGACATATGTATGAACCTCCAGCCGGGGACGTACATATCAGCAGTGTCTTACCTACACCATATGAATGGTCACAGGAGTCCAGCGAGCAACAACCCAATGATCAAGTTCCTTGTCCAAGGGGTTGAACGTTCCATGCCAGCAGCCCACCTCAAGCCAAAACGACAACCGATTACAAACGAGATGCTAGGGCAGATGCCTTCACAACTTGACAGGGATCACAAACCATCTCACGATTGCTTGATGCTCAAAGCAGCCGTCACGCTGGGCTTCTTCGGTCTGCTAAGGGTCAGCGAGTTTACAGTACCCAACCAGCATGGGTTCAACCCTGACTAGCACTTTACCACAAAGGACATCAGCATGCGTAGGGACAGCATGGTAGTTGTGATTAAGAAATCGAAGACAGACTAGAAGGCAGAATGTTGCCAGATCAACATTGGTCGGACACACACCAAGTGCTGCCCACACCTTGCAATGCAGAGATACCTAAGTCAGATCTGCAAGGAAACCCCTGCTTCTATTTGAATCAGGGACAGCACTCACAGCCAGGGCACTGAGATTGGTCCTGCATCATCTGATCCGCAGGTGTGGCTATAGCACAAAGTTGTGCAACACCCACAGCCTAAGAATTGGAGCAGCGACAGCAGCAGCTAGGAGTGGTCTACCCCCAGCAACGATCAAGAACCTAGGCAGATAGTGAAGCGAAGCCTACAAGGTGTACACGCGTCGCCCTCTGACACAGCCCTCAGACAGTGCAGTCATAGCCTCAGATAAGTAACATTTACACACTCACATTGGCACATGCACACATGTTGTATTGTACTCCCATGCCTGGAACCATACCCACTTAAACCCTATTGGGGGTATATAGTTACACTATAACTTGGGCGGCACCCTCTGGGCTTCTACCCCAATAACCTAACCATTGCCAGCATAATGGTTTGGAACACAGGCCGACCCAATGATAGCCAGCGCTTGTCATTGGTCCCTGTTGGCAAGGTAGCAATCGTCCAGCTGCGGCTGTTGCCTGCCCCCTCAGTGGGCAAAACAGTGACAGTGAACATGGGCAGTAATCTCTGTGCATTACCCTAACAGCTACCAAATATCAGCCATACTTAGTGCAATGGGAGCATCCCAGGGAAAGGATTAAAGCAATGATATGGTCTTGAAAGCGTATCACTACTACTTGACAAGTCACTACAATTTACTCTGCTCAATAAATAATTGTCATAATTCAATATAAGCTTTGGAATGTGATGTCCCATGCATCAGTAGATGATACAGGTTAAACCTATGATATGCCAATGTGGGTACGTGGGAGAAATGAGTTGGAGCACAAAAGAACTACTTTGCAATTTATTTTAAATCTGCCCTTTTGAAGATGCAACTTTCTTTTACAATCCATGTTAATGCATCATTGAGAATTGTGTTCGATCAATATCCTCTTAAGTCAGGTTGCTTGACGGCTCATTCCTCGTATGAGGTCACTATGACCCATGTAAGCTACATGTGGAGAGATATGCAATAGTCCTACACATATGTGCTCTGCATAATGATTCTGACATGATCTATATCAGCTCTCCCCAGTGTTGTGGGATGTCAAGCTTTATGCCATGGGAATGGGGATACATTGGGGCACTCATTTAGAGTACGTGAGGCAATGCTATCTACTTTATAAACCTCTAGTGCTGAATTTAGTTTGTTTCATGGGCAGCTGCCTGTCCATTTTGTAAGTGCACACATGATGTAATGAAATTTGCACATGACCACATGTAACCTTTGGCTCCCTGCACTATACCTCATGCAACTACATGTATTCACAACAAATGAATGGCTTATCAAATGCTTTCTGATCACATTTTGGGAAGACAACACCAGGCACTCAAACAAAGAGGCATCGAGCCTCAATAAAAAGGCAAGGCGCTGCACCCTGCAACAATGAACACTATATACTTGAATACATCACTTAGGTGTGCACTGTATCAGGAGTACGTCACTCAGTGCATAGTACATAGACATGAATGGTGTTTTTTTACAATGATGTAGTGAAATTTGAGGTTCACATGACCACATGTAACCTTTGGCACCAGCACCATACTTTATTCAACTACATGTACAGTGTATTCACAACAAATAAATGGCTTATCAAAATTGGCTTCTGATCACATTTTGGGAAGACAGGCGTGAAGCTCTACAATGTTTTGCACTTTGCTACAACTAGTAAAGTTGCAAACTTCATGTATTCCATTAAACCATGCCGTGTGTCATAAAATGCAATGACTTGTATTAGTGCGTAGTGTTCACGTGCTATGTGAGCTAAGTTATAGCATCCCTGCAGTGTAGCCTAGCGGCCGTGACAGGAATGAAGTTCAGCAAGCAAATGTGAGAAATAGTGCACTACTAAGTACCGAAAGGTGATGCGAATGAGTATACATAGGGAAAAAAATCCTTACGCGTGTCATGACTCGTGATGCGTCCGAGACGTGGGAGGCGGCGACAACCATCAGGCGCTAGCTGACAACCATTCACTTGGATTCAGTACGATCGTCATACGAAGTAATAACTCTTTTTTTTTACCCATATAGACTCGGACAAAAAAAACAGACACTTGGTTGCGAACGGCTATAGCTTAGCACCAGCACTGGCCAGGAGATCTGTCGCCGTTTTAACTACGGAAAGTGCACCAAGGGAGCTGAATGCCACTATGCCCACAAGTGCTGGGGCCCAGGTTGTGGTGGGGACCACCCCGCTACAGCCTTCCCTCGTACCAAGCTGGTGCTCCCGAGACCTCACACACCCCTACGAAGCTCTACCTTTGAGTAAGAGTTATATTTAGCAGACCACACAGCTATGACTGATTGGACAAACAAAGGTGAAATGATAGAGTCTGGCTCTAAGTATGTAAATTTTTGTACAGGAGTTGGATTCTTCATGCCCACACCCACACCCACCTACCCATAACCACATCCACCTCCACAAACCCACACCTACCTACCTATAACCACACCCACCTCTCCACACCCACACCTCCCCACACCCACACCCACCTCCCCACACCCACACTCCCTCCCCACACTCAACTCCCACACCCACCTCCCCACACCCACCTCAGCACACCCATACCCACCTCCCCATTCCCCACACACCCACCCCCACACCCACCTCCCCACACCCACCCACCTCCCTATACCCACACCCAACTCCCCACACCCACCTCCCCACACCCACACCCACATCTCTTCCTCACAACCACATCCACACACACTTCCCCACACCCTCCAATTTGTTTAGCAGACCACACAGCTATGACAGAAAATAACTGATTGGACAAACAAAGATGAAGTGATAGTCTGGCTCTAAGTATGTAAAATTTTGTACAGAGTTGGATTCTCCATGCCCACACCCACACCCACCTCCCCACACCCACAAACCCACACCCACCTACCCATAAGTACACCCACCTCCCACCTCCCCACACCCACCTCCCAACACCCACCTCCCCACCTCCACACCCACACTCACCTGGGTGAGGTTGTGAGGAGGTGAATGTGTTTGTTTGTAAGGAGGTGGGTGGGTGTGGGGAAGTGTGTGCGGTACTCACACACACTTCCCCACACCCTCCAATTTGTTTAGTAGAAAACACAGACTATGACAGAAATTAACTGATTGGACAAACAAAGATGAAATGATAGAGTCTGGCTCTAAGTATGTAAAGTTTTGTACAAGAGTTGGATTCTCCATGCCCACACCCACACCCACCTCCCCACACCTACACCCATACCACCCCACACTACACCCACCTCCCCACACCCACCTACACCCACCTCCCAACGCACATACAGTAGCGGTCAAATGAAACATCACACATCGGCTCAGTGGTACGACCGTGCGACAAATATATGGCTTCGTTCGTAGGTTCCTTCGGCTCTGTATCATTTAAGCGCTGACTATTTAGCACATTGCAAGTCATCGTTAAGATATCACATCACTTACAACAGATTCTGCTATATTGACGTCAGCACCTGCTCCCAATAAGCTCAGTACTACACCGTGATGACCATTCTCACTTGCCACATACACTGCTGTTACATTGTTCTAGTAAGGATTGAAGGAACAAAACATAGTAAACATACACTGTTCATACAACCACCTCCGAGCAGTGTATAGCAATGTGCAGGTTAGAACACAGTGAATGATAGAAGGGTAGAGAGATGGGGAGAGAGAGGGTGAGGGAGGGAGGAGAGAAAAAAAGAAAGGGATATTCCCCCAGCCAATGCAAATGTATCTCAAAAATTCACCACACGCGTTTAGCTTTCACACTCTCAGAGCTGCTAGAAGTGTACATAGTTTTATGTGACCTCCTGAAGTATGATGATTGTCAAACAAGGGGCAAGCAGCATCACCAGAACAAAAGTAAAAAATTAGTTTTACACACACGACTGAAATCAACTGTCTTGTGTAATGGTAGCCATGGTGTACATATGCTAATCTATTCATTTGGCGATCATTGACCAGCCTGGTTAGAAGTGCACTACAACAGTTCAAGTATTACCTACACTATGATAACGGTACTGCAAACTCAAGAGTCCCCCATGATGTCCTATTTGAAGAGTGGGAGAGACAACTAGGTGTGTGCATGGGAGTACTTGGAAAGTCCAGGCAGGGGTGCGTTGGGGTGATCAATAACATCGGTGCATTAACTAATCTGCTGACAAGTCTCGTGTTGCCTAATCCAAGTGCATACATGTGTATCGTTTATTCGTTAATGTAAATGGCCACCTTGAAATGTTATATGCCGTTGACAGTTTGTCTAACTATGCCCACTTAAACTGTTCATGCAATACAGCTTTAGTGTTACATGTTCCTCCATAACAGTTTTTACTTCCACATGCTAACAATGCTTCCACACCTGTAATGTACATGTACTACTCATGGGAGAGCTGGTGGGTAGATGGACTGATCATGAAGAGGGTAAGGGGAGGAGGTGGGGAGGCCCATGAGAACTGTATAGGCCCCACTTTGCCCTTAGTCCAGGCCTCACATACTGTACATGTACATACATAAACACATGTACATCACAATCCACACACACCTGAAGCAAAAGTCATTTATTGAACTGAACTGAAATTTCCCGTGTGAACTAAATAATGGTGTTTTTTTCACTACCTTTATAGTATGATTGACATTAGCTCCTGCTTCAATGAGTGACTTCACTATTTCAAGATGTCCATCGTGACTTGCAATGACCAGAGGAGTCCAACCATCCTGCAATACAAATCCCATCATTACCCCCAGACAGAGGGTATTCTACTTCATTCATTTTGGTGCTCCTGCATGTATATGACAGGATGCTATTTGCAAAGAACACATGAATGCTTTATTCACTCTTCAACACATGCACACACACAATCAGTGGCCCTATAGGAATGCATAAATCGAATTTAAGATGCACAAAAACCTGAAACATCGATTACTGTTTCAAAACTATTCGGAAAAATTTGATTTTCATTATGCAGGGGAGGTTACACACCCTAACAGTTGCCCTATGGGAATGCACCGGTAAAACAAAGGACAGCGAGACCAGTGATAGACTTAAAACAATGCTGTCATTGTAGCATGTGATGAAACATTGGAGACGGTGCCTCCATTATGTGTGAGATCACTACAACACAATCACGATGAGACTCTGTTGCGACATGCTGTGTGGTTTGAATGACAGAGTGATTACAGGCTATGATGTCATACACATGTAGTGGTGTGTAAATTTACACACCACTCCCTGCATGCTGTGTGGCTTGGGTCACATGTACATGTACATGAACAGAGAGAGATACAAGTATGTATTTATCAGAACATGGACATGTATTACTGGTGGGTAGATGGACTGACCGTGAAGAGGGTAAGGGGGGAGGAGGCCCAAGAGAACTGTATGGGCCCCACTTTTAGTCCAGGCCTCACATACTGTACATACATCAACACAGAATACAATTCCACTCAACATGTACATCACGATCCACACACACCTGGAGCAAAAGTCAATTATTGAACTGAACTGAAACCCACGTGTGAACATTTACAACCCTAAATAATGGTGTTTTAATTACACTACCTTTGCAGTATGATTGACATTAGCTCCTGCTTCAATGAGTGACTTCACTATTTCAAGATGTCCATTCTGACTTGCAGAGACCAGAGGTATCCAACCATTCTGCAATACAAATCCCATCATTACCCCCAGAGGGTATTCTACATTCATTCTGGTGCTCCTGCATGTATACGACAGGATGCTATTTGCAAAAACACATGAATGCTTAATTCACTCTTCAACACATGCACACACAATCAGTTGCCCTATAGGAATGCATAAATCGATTTTCAGATGCACAAAAACCTGAAACATCGATTACTGTTTCAAAAGTATTCGGAAAAATCAATTTTCATTATGCAGGGGTGGTTACACACCCTAACAGTTGTCCTGTGGGAATGCACCTGTAAAACAAAGGACAGCGAGACCGAGTGATAGACTTAAAACAATGCTGTCATTGTGGCATGTGATGAAACAATGGAGAAGGTGCCTCCATTATGTGAGATCACTACAACACAATCACGATGATACTCTGTTGAGACAAGCTGTGTGGCCTGTACACAGAGTGATTACAGGCTATGATGTCATACACATGTAGTGATGTGTAAATTTACACACCACTCCCTGCATGCTGTGTCACATGTACATGTACACAAACAGAGGTACAAGTATGTAATTATCAGAAGCTACTAGCGTACAGTGTACACATGTAGATTTTGTGCGGACATCTCATGTTGTGAATGAGACATTACTGGAATTTTCAAATCTAAGATTTGTGATCCATTCTGTTGTACACTCCCTACACCCTCTACCTTCACATGCTCCATAACCTGAAACCATCTCCCACATCCTCCCACATCACACCCACACCTAACTCCATACACCCACCACCTCCCCACACCACACAACCACCTCTCCCACCCAAACCCACCTTCCCACACTCACACCCACCTCCCAACACCGACCGCCTGACACCCACCATCCCACATTCATCTCACACACACACCTCACCACACCTACACCTCCCACACCCACACCACCTCCCCACATTCACCTCACACACACCTCCCCACCCAACACACTCACCACACCCACAACTCCACAACCACACCCACGCACACACTTCCCCAAACCCACCCCCGACACCCACACACACCCACACTCACCTCCCACACACACCTCACCACACCCACCTCACACCCCTCACCACACCCACACCCACCGCCCACACCTACACCACCCCCAAACCTACCGACACCCACCGCCCCACACCGACACCCACCGCCCACACCGACCCACCCACGCCCAAAACACCCCCGCCCCACAACGACACACACCTCCCCACAACACCCACCGCCCCCACACCGACACCACCCCCACACGACACCC
>JABACO010000623.1:0-26559 GCA_013339895.1 Ephydatia muelleri | reverse complement strand
GTAGTAGTATGGATGTTTTAACCATAAGTTGTGTACATGTATCTATGTTTGCACAAACCACACACTGTGTGCAGATCAGAGACAGGGGTTTTGGTGGTGATGACATGGGCCTATTGGACCTGATGCCAGCAAACATTAGTCCTGGTGCCATAAGCTTTGCAATCAAGTGCATGATGGAAGGGGGGTGGAGTGTGCTTTGGGCCTGATGCAGAGACTTTGGCCTAGTGGTAGAGGCATTTAGTCTGATGCATAAAGTTGCAATCAACTTCCATAAATGGTGACATCATTGTAGAGTATGATGGATTTGGTTGGCTGGGTTTGCATAATGGCAATGGATGTGGAGGCCGGCTCTGTCATGGTAACCTTCCTCCATCCACATTTACCTGCACCATCATTCACATTTCCAGAACCCCCCGACATGCTAGATGTGGACATGTCTGATATAGTCTCCCAGGTGAACCCAACTACTGCTTCTGGCAGAACATATACCCTTACCAAGCAAGAGATGACTGAAGCTACCTGCATCTTAGCCGAACGCTTCATTGATAGTTTTTACCCCATCCCTCCTTGTTTTGACAGTACATGTAGTTTACAGTTTACTTTTATGCCAATGAAATTTGAATACATTATCAAAGCAAGCACCTATTCAATTAGCACGCACCTATTCAATTAACAGGTACAGGGCAGAAGGAGCAGTGTTAAAATAAAAATTAAGATTCTACCTCATGTAAGCTGACCATTGTGTAGGCTTATGGCTGTTAAAAATGGGAAGTTTTTGAGTAATAGAATTTGCTGTGATACTTTACACAATGGTACTTTCACTTTCAATTCTACCATGATGTCATCATTACACAGCAGATAGCCCATAGTGAAATCTATGACTAATGATAATTTGGTTATCCTAGGCCTAACCATGCCCGAGATACTAATGTGCAAAGACAAATGTGATGTAAGAGTCAAAGTTTACTAACCCATACCTATTTATCCATATGGCCAAATAAATTAATTTGTGGGCAATAATAATACCAAAGTAGGGTTATCACATAATCAAAGAGCATGGTGACGAGAGGTAAGATGGTTCCACTAGAGATTGACCCACCCGATGGGCATGAAAGGGTTCCCTCCATTACAGTTGATACTGGATATTTAGTGACGGAGGGGCGTGGCAGGAGACAGAGGGATGGTATGCATTTCCTAACCCTTTGAACAAAGTTTCATGGGTAAGGTCTTTCTGCCCCACCCACAACCCCCTCTCCATTACATGAAAATTAATTACAATCACATCCATTAATAATTTGTTAATAGCGAAATACAATTTTAATCATGGAGGCTCACATGTCCCATTATATTTATAGCCAATCATACGCTGTGTGTACTGACTAATTGCATGCCAGGTCCCATAACACTCTACCCAATGAAACCATCCTAAACTGTTTAAACAGTGTGGTTCTAGGTCCTTATAGAAAGCCAAGTTACACACAACACTTCGGTCATAGCCATGACTGCAATGTGCTTGTCACCCTCCCACCAGAGAAGACTCTGCTACTTTACACACACACACACACACACCACACACACACACACACACACACACACACACACACACACACACAACACACACACACACACACACACACACACACACATACAGCACAACTACAAATGCACATACAGCTGTACTACTGTACATAATAATAATACATACGCATACACACATGCAGACACAAAACAAAATGCTGTTTATCAGTTAGTAATTAAAACACACACACATCCCCCACTTCCCTTGCTACATCACCACAACATAAACTACATGACGTTTGCTTGTAGCTGGAGGTGACATGTCTTTCAACATTACATCATATTTAATTACTAAAATTTGCTCACACACTACACACACACTCAAGCACACAGACAAACCCACACCCCATGTTGAGCTTCCCCTCCGTCCTCACCACAATATACATGTACATGTACCCTATGCATACATGTCACATCACTTACATTTGATGTTGCTATATTCACCTCAGCACCTGCTCCCAACAAGCTCTGCACTACATCATGATGACCATTGTAACTGGCCACATACAATGGAGTTGCATTGGTCTGGTAAAGGAGTGAAGGAACAAAACAAATCAAACATACAAATTCATATCATCACCTCCATGTACATGTATGGTAATACGCAATGGAGAACAGGGTGAGTGAAAGAAGGGAAGAGATATGGGGTTGGTGTTGGAGTATTGTATCAGATGAATATAGGAGAGACATTAACCATTGCACTCCATTAAATTAATGAAGTTGGGATATTGTGTACTTCGTCAGTGAGGGCGTGGCAGAAGACAGAGATGTGATATTTCCTTCTTACATGTACACATATCATCAGTTGCTTTCCAACCACTGTGGTTTTAAGAGCAATGAAATGATGAAATGTGGTACATACAACACTGTGGTCATTATGCAGGCTGTCTAGTGTTTGACATTGTGAGCTTGAGTACAAAGTACTGGTGGTTCGTTAATCTCCTCCCCCTTGTCCTGTAAAACAGGTGTCGACAATCATCTGTACAACATGTTTGTTGAGTTCTGCCATCTTGCCCACTTTGGACCCAAGCGTGTGATGTAGGTACAGGCTGTAAATACTGGACTGGTGGTGTGATGTATATACTGGACTGGTGTGTTATACTGGACAGGTATGTTGAACTGACTGGTGAGTGTGCGGTGGGGGAGATCTCACCTAAAATTGTGAGGATGTATACAGGTGTCTAGTACTGCCCACCACCACCCTTCCTCTTTAATAAAGGTGCAGGGGCAATGCTTCACCCCTTCCCCCCCCCCCCCTCATACAACACACCAGTCCAGTACATACAACAGTACATACTATATACCAGTCCCCAGTCCAGTACATTTATCACACCAGTCCAGTTCAACACACCTGTCCAGTACATACATCACACCAGTCCAGTTCAACACACCCAGTCCAGTACATATAATACACCCAACCAGTACATACATCCGACCACCAGTCCAGTATATACATCACATCAGTCCTGTACACCTGTACATACATCACACATGCATGCGTGCACTTGAGTGTAGGCCTATGGCGATGGTGTGATGGATTATTACCGGCCCGCCCACACAGCGAACTTGAGTCCACGGCACCATAAGCTCTAATCAAAAACTATATCAGCAGATCTAATAAGTGTCGGTAACTTTAGTTGAGCACGGGTTTATCCCAAAACACCCTCCGTACTCACAAGCTTCTAGGCCTAGTATAATGGTGGCACACGTCTTTCAGATAGTTCAGGGCGTGAGGTACTCAATAGCCTAGTCAGGATGATAAATATCTTTTGCATGTAAGGATTTTCATTACGGGGCATAGGTCTATTTATGGATGATTAATATTCATCATGGCTCGGGTGATTTATGGAATCTCGCTCGGGTGAATGGAATCACTTCTAAAATAAACAATGGCGCGAAACAACTGGAAAAATTCCTCTCACTTTGATCATCAATATCTTGATTACAGATTAAGTAAAATTCAATGATCTGCAGAATCTGATAGCAACTGGATTCCTTCGGGTACGTTGCAATTTAGACTCTGGAGAGACGCTCCTTTATGCATTCTTAACCCTGAAGGTTGGTATGGACGAGTGTAAAAGGACTCATAGTGTGTATATGTGATGCTTCTGTTTACAATGCATGTTACATGATTGTTGAAATAGATGCTGGCCTCATGAAGGCACTTGCCCAGGAGGCTACTGCTGATGACAGATTTCCATCTTGATGTGGACATTGCCCCTCCTCCCACACATGAGTCTTGATTGATTTAGATGAACTGAGAATCAAAATTAAGGTGTATGTGTGTGTGTGTGTGTGTGTATGTGTGTGTGGTGTGTGTGTGTGTGTGTGTGTGTGTGTGTGTGTGTGGTGTGTGTGTGTGTGAAAGCACAACAACAGTTTTGTCCAAGGAAAGCCATCATTATCTTGTGGTGCAGACCTTACAATAGGGTTGATTATGTTCATTGTGTGATATGTAAACTTCCACAGGTGCTGATCTTACTATGTGGTTAGCTATCTGCTTTGACTACTAGTAATGCATGTTTTAACCATAAGTATTGCACAAACCACACTCTGTGTGCAGATCAGAGACAGGGGTTTTGGTGGTGATGACATGGGCCTATTGGACCTGATGCCAGCAAACATTAGTCCTGGTGCCATAAGCTTTGCAATCAAGTGCATGATGGAAGGGGGGTGGAGTGTGCTTTGGGCCTGATGCAGAGACTTTGGCCTAGTGGTAGAGGCATTTAGTCTGATGCATAAAGTTCTGACACTTTGCTGTTCTAGGTTCAATTTTAAACATGGAGGCTCACAAGTCATTACATTTATAGCCATTGGGCACCCCACTTCCTTTGCTGTAGACATCACCAGAAGTCAGGGCGCTAACATATCAGTGTACTAACCCACAGCTGCATTGCTGCATCACCACTACATAAACTACATGGTATATAGCTTGTAGCTGGAGGTCACATGTCTCATGTACCAACTTTCATCACATCATCATATTTAATTACTAAAAAATACACAAACACTACACACATGCAACTGAAATACACACACTCAAGCACACAGACACACCCATACCCCATGTTGTGCTTCCCCTCCATCCTCACCACAATATACATGTACATGTACCCTATGCACACATGTCACATCACTTACATCTGATCTTGCTATATTCACCTCAGCACCTGCTCCCAACAAGCTCTGCACTACATCATGATGACCCTTCTGACTGGCCACATACAATGGAGTTGCATTGTTCTGGTAAAGGAGTGAAGGAACAAAACAGATCAAACATACAAATTCATATCATCACCTCCATGTACATGTATGGCAATATGCAATGGAGAACAGGGTGAGTGAAAGAAGGGAAGAGATATGGGGTTGGTGTTAGAGTATTGTATCAGATGAATATAGGAGAGGCATTAACCATTGCATTCAATTAAATTAATGAAGTTGGGATATTGTGTACTTCGTGAGTGAGGGGCGTGGCAGAAGACAGAGATGTGATGTTTCCTTCTTAGCCTTTTTAATACGTTTGAAGGGTAAGACCTTATTCCTGCTACCCCCCACACACACACACTATACACATGTATATTAGAGACACAAAACACATGCACATCTGATCAGCATTCCTAAAAGTCACATTAACTTTTATGAGGTGACCAAATGAACCTGCACTGTGCATCCGGTATTTCATATACATTTCTTATGTATAACCAACCTTAGAAGCCTGATTGACATTAGCTCCTCCTGCAAGCAACATCTTCACTACATTAAGGTGTCCATAGAAACTTGCTGTCCACAATGGACCCTTACCCTGAAATAGAAAAATGCATATGTCACTAGCATGTGTACAACCTTTCTCTGTATTTTCTGTATGAAACGTTAACAAACACATTTATGAAAAGTACATTCTAAAGTTAAGGTCCAACACACACAAGAGGTGGTACCATAAATAGATACTGTATTCACCGGATTGCTCAATGGCACTATTAATAATGGACCCAAATACAATGGAGAAGTACCAATATCTCCAAATCATCATTCCGTAGGCATTAACATCACGCCACTTACACTTGGCACGAGTGCTATGTTCACATCAGCACCTGCTCCCAACAAGCTCTGCACTACATCATGATGACCCTTCTCACTGGCCGCAAACAATGGAGTTGTGTTGTACTGGTAAAGGAGTGATGGAACAAAACTGTGGTAACGCAGCAACCAGTGTAAATATTATACCACAAAAGGACAGCACAATCACACACCAACAGCCTGCTGCTGGTTCTACCTGTCTGCCACTGTCCTGCGCATGCGCACTCTAATTCATGCACACCATATGGTTCATACACTACTCTACACTCCTCTCCACTTAAGTCTGTTTTCCTCTTCCATAATAGTCAGGGGGTTTCCTTTGCCTCATCGGGTAACGAGGTTGCTGAGAGTGCATTTCAGGGACTGTCACTGTCTTTGGAGTAGTTGCGGTTGACTTGCTCGAACCTGTCTTCCCATCGTCAGGTTCCACCACAACTGGTACCACTGGTTCCTGCACAGCCTGATGTGATGGTAGCAGCTTTGAATCAGGAGATGGTAACTTTTCTGTAACCTTTTTTTCATTACTGACGTCCTTAGCACTATTTTCTGGCAGTGAGTCTTCATAAGTGATACTGTGATCATCCTCTGTGGGTGTTACTGACTCTGCTTCATGGCGATGCTTAATATGATCAACATGACGCCTCCAAAACACATGAGGTTCCACCTCAACCAAGTAAGTTAACGGACCTTTACACTCAGAGATAACTCCTGCCACCCATGGTGGCCCCTGCAGGAAATTCTTCGCCATCACTTTCTGTCCAATTTCAAATTCCCTGCTCCTTGCATGACGATCGTGTAACTCCTTCTGTAGAGCTTGCTTGTCACATACTGTGCCTGAATAATTTGGACGGATTGCATCCAACCGGGTCCGGATAGTACGTTTAAGGAATAGTTCACAAGGAGCGACTTGAGTAGTTGCATGAGGAGTACTGCGGTAAGTCAACAAGAAACGGCACAATTTCTGACTCAATGAAGCTCCGTCGTTCCTTGCTGCTGACATTGCTTTCTTGAACGTTTGTACAAACCGTTCTGCCAATCCATTTGAAGCTGGATGATATGGTGCCACCCGAATATGCTTCACAGCATTCCCAGCCATGAAATCAGCAAATTCCTTTGATACAAACTGTGGACCGTTGTCCGATACCAACTGGTTTGGTACACCATATGATGCAAATAACAGTCGCAGTGCCTCAATTGTCCTGGCTGCGGTTGTGGATGATGCCATTGGTATAACCTCAGGCCATTTTGAATGCGCATCTACCACTATCAAGAACTGCTGTCCCAGGAATGGGCCTGCGAAATCAACATGAATACGTTGCCAGGGTAACGATGGCCACACCCATGGATGCAATGGAGCTGCAGGTGGAGTCAACTTGACTTCTTGACAAGGAATGCACGATTTTGCTAGATGTTCTAACTCAGTGTCCAACCCTGGCCACCACAAATAACCTCGGGCTAACGACTTCATTCGTGACGCCCCGGGGTGACCCTTGTGCAATTCCTCAAGTACTCTTCCCTGCAACTTCTTAGGCACCAGCACTCGTACCCCCCACAACAAGCAACCGCTTTCAATGGTTATCTCATCTCGCCGAATCCAGTATGGCTTCAAATCATCATTCACTTTAGTAGGCCAACCTTTCTGTGTTAACAACAGCACTTTGCCTAAAATTTGGTCACACCCTGTTGCCGCTCTCAACTGCTCAGCTGTCACAGGCAAACTTTCCAACTGTGCCACATTGAAAACTGTTGCTGCTGTCACATCCTCCTCCTCTCCAGTACTTTGCAAAGGCAACCGTGACAAGCCATCAGCATTTGCATGACAAGCCGTTGAACGGTACTCAATAGTATACTGATATGTGGATAGCAACAATGCCCACCTTTGAAGTCGAGCAGCAGCCAGGGTAGGAATACCTGCCTTTGATCCCAAAATGGTAGTTAACGGCTTGTGATCTGTATACAAAGTAAATGGACGTCCATAAAGATACTGGTGGAATTTACGAACACCGAATATTAAGGAAAGAGCTTCTTTTTCCAGTTGTGCATAATTTCTCTCGCTAGATGACAATGTTCTGGATGCAAATGCAACCGGCCTCTCTGACCCGTCAGGACACACGTGTGAGAGTACAGCTCCAACTCCATACTCTGATGCATCACCAGCCAATTTTAGCGGCATAGTTGGATCATAGTGAACCAGAACTCGACTAGATGCCAGACTTTGCTTCGCTAACTGGAATGCTTCTTCACACAATTCATCCCATTCCCAAGAGACATCTTGTCTCAACAATCTATTCAGGGGATGAAGCACCGTTGACAAGTTTGGTATGAACCTGGCATAGTAATTAACCAAACCCAAGAATGATCGCATCTGATTTAGATCCTTTGGTGCAGGAGCCTCAAGAATAGCCTTCAACTTTTCTGGAGTTGTATGTAATCCCTCTGCATCAACAATATGGCCAAGGTATTCCACAGACTTTGCCATAAAAACACACTTGTTCTTCTGTATGGTCAAGCCTGCTTCCTGTAACCTGCTTAACACCTGCTCCAAAGCCTGCAGATGTTGGGCATCATCCTTTCCTGTCACTAAAATGTCATCAATATAGCAGATCACTCCCTCTATGCCTTGCAAAATGGAGTCCATTGCCCGCTGAAACAATGCAGGGGCAGAAGCCACCCCGAAAGGAAGGCGTGTATAACTGAACAACCCAATGTGTGTGTTATGACCACCAACTCACAAGACTCTTCTTCCAAAACCAATTGCTGGTATGCTTGAGACAGATCGAGTTTTGAAAACTTTTGTCCTCCTGCTAGGGTGGCAAACAAGTCATTTGGCTTTGGCAGAGGATAGCGATCCACCTCCAAATACTGGTTAATAGTCATCTTGTAGTCACCACACAATCGAACTCTGCCATCCTTCTTTGGGACCACTACAATTGGTGCAGCCCAAGAACTGTGTGTTATCCTTCTCAATATTCCTTGCTCTTCAAGATGACGAATTTCCTGCTCCACTGCCTCCTTCAGAGCAAAAGGTATAGGCCTAGGTCTGATAAACCTTGGTACTACTCCAGCCTTCAGTACCAACTTGGCTTTAACGCCTTTCATTGTACCTAGCTCAGCCTTGAAAACATCAGCATACTTGCGCATCAACGTTTTGACCATTTGGTCACTTTGTGAAGGACTGATCCAATGACACATAGCAGACCAATCAAGCTTGATCTGCTGAAGCCAATCCCTTCCTATCAAACTTGGTCCATCCTCCTTCACAACTCTCAGCAACAACTCATATCTCCGACCACCATACTGTACCTGCAGCTCAGCCTCTCCCAGTACCTTCAACCGCATGTGATTATATGCTCTCAAAACAACATCTGCCTTCCGTAATTTCACTTGACCCCTAATCTGCTTCCAAGTGCGCTCTGATACTAACGAGACAGCTGCCCCAGTGTCTACTTCCATCTCAATCGTTGTTCCGTTCACTGCAATCTTCACCACAATAGGACGAACTTGTGGTGTTCCAACAGCAAACACACTAACGTTGTCAATTGCAGATTCTTCTTCTGCAGAATCATCCACTGAGAGAGTGTTGCGCCCTTGATAATGTTGTGATGTTGGCTTAGACAAACCAACTGGCCTCCCACCACTTCTACATACTCTAGCAATATGCCCAGGTTTATTGCATTTGAAACATGTAGCCTGCCTAAATGGACACCTATCAGCAAGATGCTTACTGCTTCCACAACGTGTACATTTTGATGAAATAGTTGTATCTGTCCTCGTAGTCACCTTCTTCACTGTCAGACTAGGTTCTTTCAGTCGCTGGGCATTCATTAGAACAGCCTCCCTACTTTGTGCGATTTCTAATGCTCGCGCCAATGTTAATTCATTCTCTGTCAGTAACGCCCTTTGCGTATTCTTCGCGTAATCCGCACACCAGCCTATCCCTAAGCGCTTCCTCTAGATAACCGCCAAAACGACAATGTGTAGCAAGCTTCCTTAACTCAGCAACATACTCAGCCACACTTTCATCCGCACCCTGGCTCCTACGATGAAAGTGAAAACGCTCCGCTATAACAACAGGCTTGGGCTCAAAATGTCTCCTTAATGTACCCATTAGTTCAACAAGCGATACATCCTTTAGCTGCTGCGGCAGCAACAAGTCACGCAACAGCGCGTAATTTTTACCCCCAATTAAAGAGAGGAATACCGCTACCTGACGCTCAGATTCAATCTTGTTTGCAACAAAATATAACCCCATCCGCTCCAAGTATGAGGAAATACCTTCGACGTTGGGGTCAAATTCCTGTATGTGACCGACAGCCATGTGCGCCATTCTTGAGAACCCGTCGAAGAGCCACCCTCGTCGCCAAATGTGGTAACGCAGCAACCAGTGTAAATATATATACCACAAAAGGACAGCACAATCACACACCAACAGCCTGCTGCTGGTTCTACCTGTCTGCCACTGTCCTGCGCATGCGCACTCTAATTCATGCACACCATATGGTTCATACACTACTCTACAAAAACAAGAAAGCTCAATGCACACAATTCCCACACGTACCCATCTAGACATTTGTGCATGTATAACAATGTGTGGACATCCAGTGTGTGTCATGTTCAGGGTAAACTGACACTATAGTGAACACCCTGTGAGTTGTGTGTGCTAGGGGAGCCTTAAATGGCCCTCAAAGAGGTCTTAAGCATGAGCCATTTTTTGGGTTGGAGGGCGGAAGGGGGGGAAGGGGCTTATTCGAGGGTAACATTTAATGGTGGTGTCGACTGGGGGACCAGAGCAACATGGTTTCACTTTCCTCCCGCTTTTCATACAACTGAGCGCTCTCCCCACTTGTATGCAATGACGCAATAGTACCAATCTTGTCTGCTGCATTGTGTCAACTACATCGCTGTCATGACGATGCTCCTTCTGTGAGACATAGCATGTACACTGTACACCTACCAGGGCCGGCCTTAGATGTTGGCGGCCCTAGGCAAAAAAGGTCTTGGCGGGCCCTTCCAACCACTCGCTGAGGGTGGTCTGGGGGAAAAAAAGAACTTAATCCTTTTCAATATTGCAACGCTATCATGGACGCAGCTTGCGACACAACGTCAAGTAACACATGACAATAATGTAATTAATTTTTAAGTTCAGTGTGCGTAAAAAGCGATTTTTGGCTGAAAAACGAATCTATTATTGTACCATACTCCCATTGTTGAACAAAGAAAAAGTCTTTATAAGTTTCAATTTGGAAAAGCTTCGTTCTGCTGATGCAACTGTAATAGGGAGCCGTCAATAAATGCGCAGTGCTGGTTGTTACATTCGGAAACAATCTGTTGCTGCGCATTTAGCATAGTACATCCATTCTGCTCTGGTACAATATGCATTAGCGCTTTTAGCTCAGTGGATAAGTTCAGTTCATCGATGTCACTATCCGCATTACCACCAGATAGCAAGTATTTCAAAGTGATGCAATGCTTCCTTAGTACGTCATCTCTGCAGTGCTTAAGGGATGGGATTTAAAAAGAAAACCAAAGTTCTATTGAAAATCCTTAAAATTGTTCAAATCTTTCACTCAGGGACATAAGAGCTGCCTGATCCATCAAAACATTGAAGAACTCGATACAGAATCCTTCTTCTGGATCGTGCACTGATTCATCTTCTGTCTCATCCAACGATTGCCTCTTCACCCGTCTTCGCCATAAAGACAAGGCAGAAGGGAAAACTGCCTCATCAGGGGTCTCATTTCAAGCTCTTCAAATCAACCCGCTAGCTGCAATTTTGGAGTTAATAAAACCATTGGCCTTGAAATGAATTAGAAACTCCTGGACTTTTTGCAGCAATTCTAGACAGTTATCTATAAGCTCCATGTCATTTCGTTGCATCATCTTACTTAATAGGTTAAACTGAAAAAGAATCTCGTACCAGATACACAGTGTTAATAAAAACTTATAACTTTTTAGTTCCTTTGCTATTGAAATCAGCTTCAGACTGACATTTACGGTCATCTGATGTTTCAGAAAGATCAATAAGTGCATCATTCATCACCTATTTGATATCTGATGGCTTTGACACTTTCAACACGGGCATTTCCCATCTTGTTTCAGACAATGGGTTTAAGCATAAAACTGTGCACCATTGACTTATTAAACTTGCCATCTTTGCACAGAGGCAGACAAACAGAAGGTAAATTTGTTACACAATGCCAAAATAAGTTACCGCAGTCACTGATGACTTAGCCATATCTCCCAGGACTAGGTTTAAACTGTGACAGCTACAAGGCACAAATAAGGCTCGTTTGTTAGCTCCAGAATTCAGGCCTGAAACGCCGCTGATGCGACCACGCATATTTTGCACCATTGTCATATCCCTGGCCGCGGCAGTTGGAAAGGGATAAACCTAGCTCATCTATTTTAATGCAGAAATGCTTTTGTTAGCCCAATTCCAGTGCTTTCTTGGACGTGCACAAATCCTACAAAATGTTCTACAATGCAAACTGTTTTGTTACCTAATTCAACTGAACGAAGGACAACAGTCATTTGCTCTTTGCGGCTAACATCAGGAGTGCAATCTAAAATGACAGAATAGTACTTTGATTTAGTAACACTTGCAAGGATTTCTTTAAAACAATAGTTGCTGATTAGTTGTATGAACTCATTTTGCATTCGTTTACATGTACGTAAGTAATGATCGTGATTTCATCATTACTGATCCGTCGAATGTGCTCTTGTAGACAGGGTAAGAATTTTGCAACAAAGTTGTACTAGGGCCTAACAAATTTCCATTGTTAGGAGGAGCATTCAACCTTTCTTCTGTTCCTTGAATGCCATGTTGTTTTTGAGCCAGAAAACTGAACTATGGCTAATAGCCGCTCAAGTACTCTTTGCCAATGGAATTCACTATCAATCGTTTGTTTTAGTTCAGCCGATTTTCTGTATCTATCAATATTTTATGTGCTTCGATGTGGTTTGAAGATGTTTCATGTTCAGCAAGAATAGCCATGATGCTTTTGCAATCACAGTATCCGTCATGTGAAATATTGCTTGTTGAAATTGGAAAATAATTTAAAAAGCAAAAGGCACGACCAAGATGCATTGAGTAGAACTAATCATCGTCTGTCAACCGTTTCGTAAGTTTTGAAGCTTTCGTTTGTAATACGTTTTTAAAAATCGCCTACCTTTAGTTTCTGGAAAATCGCAGTCCATTATTCTTGTCGGACCCTTTACAACAATGCATGAAACAATTTGCTTGTTTGTAGTTGGCCAACATCCAATATCCGTTAATTCAATCTGCTGCATTTCTCCATCCTGGCTGCCCAGCGTGTTGTGAAACGTTGAGGATGTTTTTGGTGCCAATGATGGTACTATTGTCTAGAACATTTACTGATGGGCTTTCATTTGACAAAGTGTCATTGGCAGAATACTCCATCGCTGAGCCTACATTCATCACCTATACATTTGCAGTTTCGATCACCCACGTGCTCCTCCTCCAAGTCCTCATCAGCAGTAGACCTCTTAAATGTTTCACGATCGATCCTTGCGGGATTTTATAAAGTCATCATGATTTCTCTTTCACTTTCGCATTTCAGCCGCCAGAATCGTACTTAGAGCCAAAAAATTTAATTTGTATTTTTATTTTGCAAATAAATGTGTCAGGGATCAAGGTTGACCCTACTGAGGAGAATGCAGAGTTCATGGAGGGCAGGCGGGTGCTGACTGCATTGTGAACGTGCAGGGTTGCATGCAGGGCTCTACTAGCTAAGATTAGCCAGCCAGTAGCCACCCCTTATTGGTTTAGCCAGGGATAAATTGTAGCCGATAACAAATAGCCACTTAGCCAATAATAAACGTGAATACGTTTACAGTTCATGCAGTATATTACCACGCGGACTTGCGGTTCAACATGGCTGAGTCGAGTTGCCCTTCTGAAGAACAAGGTACTAGTACTAATACAAAACGGATGAGATCTTAATGAATGGTCTCTGAGTTACTTTCAAAAAAAACCTTGCATCTAACAAAGCATACTATAATCTGGCAATCTTAGCGCAAGCTTCCATGTGGTGAGAGTAGAGATTGTGGAACTACATACTGTAAGACCACTGGACCTGCAAATCCTTCGTTACCATCTTAAAAAATGCACATGGTTTAAGCCCCTTCGTACCTGAAAGAGCTGGTAGTTCTAGCAAATGAATAACAAAAGGCTTAAAAAAACAGCTGGCCTTGACAACAATGTTTGCTCCAAGTACAGACAGCGCAAAGACTCAGGTGAAAAACTTGCTCTAGCATGGTGTATGAACCTGCGTATGTCGTTCAAACTCCTGCGGGATCCGTATTTCATTAGTGCTTTTTCAGCTAGCATTCCTCCGGGATTTAAAGAATCTGATCTCACCACTGCAATAATCGAGTATGATAACAAGCTGTGTGAACGTTTAAAGGAACTCCTTAGCAATTCTGTAGCATCACTGGAGCTGGATGGTGGAAAGGATGTTAATTCCCGAAAGCTAATAGGTTTGGGTGTTTTGAAGGATGGAGATGCCTTTGTTGGGATCTCTTAGATACTGATGTGACACGTTAGATACAGGTTATTATGACACACAGTCATTACAGATGCAGTACTTAAAGATGGAGAAAGATGGCTTATTCATTGCTTCTATTACAGTAAGCTTCTCCAAATGCTGGTATCAGTCAAGCTATTACTGAAGGGTCCCTAAAATGCTTCCTTCATTTTCGATGGCAATTGTCACAAACCCTGGAATTGCTCATGGAGGATCTGGCAAATACAATTCCCTCAGTTGCTTTAGCTATAAAGGTAGCCAAAGATACAGCAAACAACATAAAAAAACACAAACGTCTTCTTAAAGCATAGAAAACTGCCCAACTGGAGACTCCAGGTCATAATGTTTTGAAAGTAATATTGCCATGCAATACTCGCAAATGGTCAAGTGGCTTCATTTGTATAGTATACATACTGTAATTACAACATTATTTGATAGCAATGGCTGCTCGAGATGACTTGGAAAGTGAAAATTTTATTTTGCCAGACTTTCAGTTGCTTGAGTATGCCAGAAGTGCATTGTTTGAGTTCTATTTAGTTGAGCAACTATTGCAACGTGATTCAGCCAACGTAATCCATCTCTCATTCTTTTGGTACTCTATCAGTACTAAGGTGAAACAAACTGTGATCAACCTGCGTCAAAAAAGTTTTCACCCTGAAGCAAATGCACTTGAAGAAAAAAATGAAACAACGACAGCTGCTTATGGAAAGAGTCAGGAGTGTTCCATTTGTGTCTTATCTTGTGGCCAGAGACAGTAAACCTTCCAAATCTGCAAAGATATGCTAACAGAGAAATAGAATTTCTTGTTATGCGTCAGTGGAAGAAGTGGCAGAAGTTTGCAGATATTGTTGGTCTTCCACAGGAATATTGCACCTCTGATCCTCAAACAGATGACGAAAAGCAAACTAATTTCATCCTCAGCTGTCGTTCAGATTTGATGAAGCATGTTACCACTGGGGATACAGCCATCCGTACTGCTAGAGCCCATTTTCTGAGAGATAGCAAAACAGCTGAAGAAAAGTTAAAGCATTGTGATAAATTGCCTAAGCCATCGAAGGATTCAAAGGCACATGCATTTAACCTTAAAGCATACTGGGAAAGTAATTGGAGCAGATATACCTGCATTATTTGTATTGTACTACGTTTTAAGCTGTTGTGCTGCCTCTGAAGCTGGAGTTGAGCGGTTCTTTTCTACTGAGGGCCTCTTTCATGATGATGTGCGTTCATCAATATCTCCAGTCATAACTATAGCAGGTCATCCGCACCCGCTGGAACCAACGATTTGGTGAAAAGGCAGTATGTCAGAGAGTTCCCAATGGACGTAAAAGATGTTGAGTTTGATGAATAGAGTGTGTTTATTGTACTTTTGTCCTCACATGCTGAACGTAATTTATACAAGCAATATTATATATTAGCCAGTTAGCCAATAAAATTTTAAATAGCCAGAGATTAGCCAGCCTGCCCTCATTAGCTACTTAGCTGGTGGAGCCTGGTTGCATGTGACAGAGAAACCTTTGACACACGGGGTTCAGGGCTGAATTGATTACGAAGTTGAGGCATGCATGGGTCATACTACCAGTTGGTTTTTGCGGAATGTAGTGTACGAGTGCTAATAAGCATATGAATAATTAAGTAGCAACAGTTTGGCGGCCCCTTTGACGGCGGCCCTAGGCATTTGCCTAGTCTGCCTAGCGTTAAGGCCGACCCTGCACCTACCTACCTCATGCGGCCGTTACTGAGTACCTATTGCTACTAATACAAACTGTAAGACAGGCCTAATTACTTTATATGTACACCTACCTCATCCGTTACATTTACGTCCACGTGACCCTCAGTCGCAGCCTCCTTACGTTAGCCAAGTCTCCATTTTGTGCTGCCGAGAGCAGTTGCGTTGCTGCCTGTGGGTAACAATATTTTCACTCGTAGGTAGTACCAAAAATCCTACTGTAGTCGCTTACTTGTGACATGCCTCCAATATCTGTACACAACACTCAGCCTATTCAGAGATATCGCACAATCAGTGCTTTTTTAATGCTGGCTCCAGTGATCCTCAAGATTCTCATTAAAAGCGTGCAAGTGATGATCTTTGTTTTCGGTGATTAACAGTGGGCGGGTACGTCATTCCAGAGATGATCTCTGGTCATTCTAACGCTTCTCAAACGTACATTAAATGCGTGGCCACCGAGAAAATGATGACGAATTTGCAAGCTAGATTTGTGTGTTTGATGAGCTAGTACATATGCACGCATAATTAAATATAGTATTGACAAGTACATAAACGTTTCAATAATACGGGTGTTGATCAGCTGATCGATCTTTGTTTTCGGTGATTAATAGTGGGCGGGTACGTTATTCTAAGTGTAAAACCGGAAAATCATAAGAGTGCTAAAAATTGTCATTGTAAAAAGTAATTACTACTTTGCGATGCAGTAAGTCATGAATAATGTAAGCACGCTTGTGCACGAGATCTCAGATCAACACAATATGCGGAAATGCATCTATACAAGTGCAGTGTACTATAGGCCTACATGTACTCCGTACGTATAAGTAGAGAGCACTGTTTGCAATCCTGTCTTGCGTGTGAATCGGTGAATTATACCAAACATAGTAAGTAGACTTTATTATCTATGATTACACGCAGGATCTCGACGCTCTTTCAGCGACAGTTCACAGAACGGTTGAACTGTCTTTGATACATGTATGGGCTCAGGTTGCGTGTAAACTTACCGCGGGTGCAGACCTTACAGTTGTGGCTAGATAAGAACTCCATCTTCAGTTTACATGAGTATATAGCAAGTCTACAAATGGAAACACAGTTGGAACGTTCAATTGGCAGAATAACAGCACGGCGCACCTGGCTGGGATTGGCATAAAACATCCACAACCAACCGGTTTACAGATTTCAGGCTCTCAAGAAAAGTTTAGCATATATCATGTAACAGATATTGTAAGGTCTGCACCCGTGGTAAAGTTTATACCACTGCTGATGTAATCTGGAGTTCTACCACAGCCTCAAGGTGGGTTCTCAAACAGCCTCTCCCCCTACTAGACTTAGTCACTGCTCCAAGGTGTCTTCTCAATGGGCCTCTCTCCTCTCCTAACCACATGCAGTACCTCCAACAGTCAAACACAAATGCACATCACTTGTGAACACCCCATATCTAGCACACTCTTAAAAGGTTACGCACATGTATACTACCCAGCTTCAATCCAGCCGCGATATGTGTTGTGTGTGTGTGTGTGTGTGTGTGTGTGTGTGTGTGTGTGTGTGTGTGTGTTATGGAGAGGTTGCTGCCCTCAATTTCAAGCTTGGCTAATTGGTGCATGGTGCTCTGTATATACATATACATACACCAGCCCAGCTCCAAACACTTTGGGTCATTGATTGTATGCTTTCTGGTCTCAGCCTCCTTTGCTGCAGCCCCTTCAGACAGGCTTGCTGCTGTTAGGATTGAAGGGATTAAGGGAGAGGTCATCGTGATGTCAAAGGCAGCATGTTTTCCCTCTCTCCCAATTGAGGACAAGTACTGTACATCCGCTGGCCAGGTACATACAAATCCATTGCCATTACAATGTTTTCATCTGTACCATACAGGTGTACCATACAGGTATACCATACAGGTGTACCATACAGGTGTACCATACAGGTGTACGCAAGCTCACACAGAACCGAAACGTTCAAGTGTGAAATCGTTAAACAATCTAACAACTACATGTAAATCAACTTAAAACAAAATGGGGAAAATGCAACTACCCCTAGCAACGCCAATGACAACAGTACATTAGGATAGCAACAACACATTCCCCTCTCCTCCCATCTCACACAGGCACACCACCTCCATCACAACACCACTTCTCTCCTCCCACCTCCACACGAGACCACCATTACATGCAGGCCACACCTTCTCATTTGCAGCATCATGATCACGTTCCCCCTCACTGGTGTCTCGGTTAATGGCTCCAATATCATCACACTCCTCTGCACGGATGCTCACATAGGTGGCCTGTCGTCTCCTCTTCTGTTGCCACGGGAAACAGAGACACAGGTTATTGCATCACACATATGAGAACTAAAAATTCACCTCCACCATTTAGAGTAGTGTGCAGGGGGTTAAAATATCTGCTAACAGCATGCATACATTTTGTTAATAATCTGAGCTTGTTTAAAAGTACTGTGATCATTGGGAAGCACTGCATGCTATAACTGGCAACAAATGAAGGATTCTCGGAGATATGGAATGGTTCGAAAAGACTACAGAAATAAGAGGTGCCCATCCATATATGGTGGGAAGGGGAAGTCCCCAGGCCATCACCTACCATGTTCCGTTGAATGATGATATAGATGGGCTTCATGAAGAGCATCCAGGGCACACACAGAACCATGACACCGACAAGAACCTTCTGAGTGTTGGACTGGGGAGGAGAGACGACATGCTAGCACTTGTGCTCCTATTGGAATGGACACATACTTGGATGTTAGCCATGCTGGTGGATGTACCAAACACTGAGAACTCTGTGACAACCATCAGGAGAGGCAGAAGTGAGTTTGAGGAACATGTAAATCAGCGTGATGAGCAGGTTGGGAGCCTGTGGTGTGTGTGTGTGTGTTATGTGTGTGTGTGTGTGTGCGTGTGTGTGTGTGTGTGTGTGTGTGTGTGTGTGTGCATGCGAAAGTATGTGCAGGTGGGTATAGATGAGTCAAAAGACCAGACAAAAGTGCAGTCACTAGTTAGTTAATGATTTAAATCCTCTCCCATATGCACATGTACAGTACAAGTGTCCAACCTTAGTGGCATCAGGATAGTAGGACACCCATTTCCAGAATATCAGCAAAATCAGCCACCCAAACAGACTCAGCAGAACAACACCTGATGGTTAAGGGTGTGTGTGTGGTGTGTGTGGTGTGTGTGGTGTGGTGTGTGTGTGTGTGTGTGTGTGTGTGTGTGTGTGTGTGCGTGTGTGTGTGTGTATGTGTGTGTGGTGTATGTGTGTGTGCGTGTGAATGTGTGAGTGAGTGAGTGAGGTTTATGTGTATTTGAACCCTCATATCAATCTTGCATTATGGTTGCATGTATGATATTGAACATTTTTGGTTTCATTAGGGTGTCGAATCATATCCCTAAAAACTAAACATTGCCACATGGAATGGTGAAGTAAATACCTTTTCACACATAGTACAACATTCACGATGCTTCCAAGATATTGGATCTTACAAAAATTTATAATAAATAGCTGGTTACCAATTCTCGCTTTCATCCACAAATGGTTATTTATTCTAGTTGCCAATTGCTATAAATGAACAATATCATGCAACAGACCATGACTATGGTGACAACCAACCCTGACTATCACTGACAACCAAAAGAGAGGTAAGCTAGCTGACACTCATTTGATACTCTTTTTAACAAAGCATGGTGTACAGAGATTGCTGTGGGACTTACTTGCGGAATGAATTCTGCAAATATGCGTATGTATTTCTTGAAAAAACTGCACAGCAACGATAAGGTGACAACAGCAATGAAATCAGCTTCATTCAACAACATGTGTACATCACCACTCATGAGTTTTGCACATATTCAAATGCACCTACTACACAACCAGTTTCCCACTACCAGTATCATCCACTACTTTGGGTAGCAGATCGTCAGACATGTGGTGAGCTGGCCGTGCATGAGGGTACTACTGTACATGATGGAGTGATGATCATTTTACCATTTGACCATATTGGCACCCAAAAAAAACCCTGCAGACACTATGGAAACGTAATAAACATAACAAAACTACAATCCCACAACACAAATGTAACAACCAAATGCATAACACTCAAACACTCACACACACATACATACACACATACTCACATACATACTCACACACACCCACACACACACACACACACACACAAACACAATGCACACACACACACACACACACACACACCACACACACACACACACACACAGGGTGTCCAGCTTACACATAGTTGATGACACTGAGGATGACACCAAATAACATCTGCATCACACCGAGTACAATAGACATCTTCATCTTGTAAGGATTGGTGAAGATAAGCTCATTATCTGCCATAGCCCACACCTATGCACACACAACAGAGTGATGATGACAGCTCTTCACAAGTATATAACCACATACTCACAAATCTTTACATTAATTTGATTTCATGCATTAAACTTTCGTGCATACATGTACATTGTTTAATTTACTAATAAAATATTGTGCACTTTAATTTTTGAGGCGTTATTGCCAAGTCAAATTCTGCTTTTTAGCCATGTTATTAAAGATGCAAGTCCCCAGTCCCACCTAAGACTTACAGGGTCCAATCCAAAAGGGTAGGGCTGGTTCTTGAGCTGGGCCTCTGTGGGCAAGGTGCACACTTCCTTAGTGCTGGTCCCTCCAGTGGCACACCATACACTGTTGCACACCACCATGTCCCCCTCGTTTGGTCTAGGGTTGCAGCTGATGTCCTTACTGTGGTTGCCTCCAACAGGACTGTGTGTTGTGTGTGTATGGTGTGTGTTATGTGTGCTGTGGTGTGTGTTGTGGAGTGTGTGTATGGATGAAAGGAAATACATGTAGAATGACACAACTTGACACACATGACTGAGGGTCCCCATGCTAAAGCAAAATCTCATATTAATAAAGAACAGTGTGAATTGCCTGCAGATTGAACTGAACTTACGCGCAATACATGATGTTCTCGGGATAAGTCATGTTTTCCATCTCGGCAAAGGAGAAGCTGGCACCATAGTAATATGGCCGCCAGCTGGAACCAAAGATGTTCAGCGGCTTTGAAAACACGTCATTGTATATGAGCCCAGTGTAGATGGAGAATATTCCCATGAGCAGAAGGAGGTACCTCCCTGAAAACAGCATGCTGAACATCTGCACGCAAAGCAAGGAGAGAGGAGCATAAATATAGGGCATTTTGAGTCCCAATTTGTCCCCACCTCATTTTTCACTCCTTGCAGCCTCTTCTGGAAGATCAGGAGGGTGAAGGCAAAGAGAGTCATCAGAAGTCCGTGACCTGCGCCTCCAAACATGACCGCAAAGAGGAATGGGAATGTGACGATGGTGTAGGGAGCTGGTGGAGAGGAAGGGATGGATAAGAGAGACCCAGATGACTACAAGAGTACCCCAACACATACACACACTTCTTCAATGCGTACATACATGCACACGTATACACATATACACATGCTGTATACATGTCTCAAACAAACAACTTCGAGGATAACAGACAAGAAGACGATCAAGGTACCTTTCCCAGTGCTGCAGCGTGATAAATAACCCAAATGTAACACACCCCTAAATAATGACCACCTAGCTACACAAGTCTATGCCTACATAAAACAGATTTGGTTTGTCACATTTGAAGTAGTTGTCTTTAAAATTCTGTTTGTTCGCAAATGAAGACCAAGGTTTGTAATTATTGTAACTCTGGAGGACTGAAATTAATTAACAAGGGGAAGCTGCAAACTTCAATATTACATAACCTGTTTTCCGTTTTCAGTGCACGTAATGGATTGTGGATGCGGGAGAAACACAATCAGATGTAGCTAGTTAGTGATTTTGTATCTTCTTTTTTGCTAGTTGTAAGGTTTAGCACCAGCATGGTGCTTGCAACCAGAAGAGATCAGGGCAGTGTATTGTTGTAGGTGCAAGGGGGCCACCACAAAGCTATGAACAAAGACCAGGATTTATTAATTCCTCTTACAATCTGTTGTATGCAAAGATCAGGGGTCATGTAACAATGAAGTCTACAGCCAGAATGAATATAGATGCCATTGCTGAACCTAGATTAAGCACTTGATTTCTTTAATATGCGTTGCAGTAGTTGTAGTTTAGTAATTCAAGTGGTAAGTAATCGTATCAAAACCATCATAAATCAACATATTCAAAGCCCTGTATTTCAACATACTTAAAGCCCTCTATTTCAAATTATTCTAGATTACAGTTAGAGTTTATTGATTATCATAATTGTGTATAAGTAGCATAAGATCGAATGTGCCATGGAAAACAATATTCATATCAAGTGACAAGGTTCAATAGCAAGTTTTGTAACTTTAATGTCATGATTTGTTTAAAAGGTTATGGTTAAATTTATGCAATAAGTAGTTTTAATAAACATTTGTATTCAGTTCATCATGCAATGAAATAAAACCAAAATTTGATTTGGTATGTAATAGTGATTATTAAATGTGAAGTTGCATTACAAGTGTAGTGATGGTCTTTAACGTGGCAGCTGCTATCTTTTTTATCTAACTATTAACGTTTTTGGAGTCAACAACAAATGGTCATAATGGTCACCTGTGGTGATAATAATGACCCTCATCATGGACACCTGTGATGATCATAATGGTCACCTGTGGTGATAATAATGACCCTCATCATGGACACCTGTGGTGATCATAATGGTCACCTGTGGTGATCATGATGAACAACAGAGGCTTCTGATCAGGCCATCCTCCCATTATTTTATAGGTGTGTGTGTGTGTGTGTGTGAGAGTAGGGGGGTGGAGTCCATCATGAGAGGCTAATGGCTACCATGGTGATGTAATTGCTAAAGACATAGGCACAGTTTTGTAACAGAAGACAAATTTGAATGGGTGTAGTTTAAGTATAGAGGGTAGGTGTGGTTTGAATGGGTGTAGTTTAAGTATAGAGGGTAGGTGTGGTTTGAATGGGTGTAGTTTAAGTATAGAGGGTACGTGTGGTTTGAATGGGTGTGGTTTAAGTATAGAGGGTAGGTGTGGTTTGAAATGGGTGTAGTAAGTATAGAGGGTAGTTGTGGTTTGAATGTGTGTGGTTTAAGTATAGCGGGTAGGTTTGTTTTGAATGGGTGTAGTTTAAGTATAGAGGGTAGGTGTGGTTTGAATGGGTGTGGTTAAGTATAGAGGGTCGGTGTGGTTTGGTGACAAGACACACACAATAGCCACACCTTCTGAAGCCACGCCTCTATCTCATCTGCTATCTCCCTTAGCTTCTGGACGCTGTACTCATTGCTTGCCACCAGACTTTCCTCAGGTCTTCTATCCTGTTGCCCACGGTTACCCTCACTCCACCCTCTGGACCTGCGTCTCCGGACACTCGTACAGTGTGGCCCGAAAGCTGCATAGCAGTGATGTGTGTGTGTTCAAGAATGGCAGTGATGTGTGTGTTCAAGAATGGCAGTGATGTGTGTGTTCAAGAATGGCAGTGATGTGTGTGTGTTCAAGAATGGCAGTGATGTGTGTGTTCAAGAATGGCATGATGGGTGTAGTCAAAAATGGCAGTGATTGTGTGATTCAAGAATGGCAGTGATGTGTGTGTTCAAGAATGGCAGTGATGTGGTGTGTTCAAGAATGGCAGTGATGTGTGTGTTCAAGAATGGCAGTGATGTGTGTGTTCAAGAATGGCAGTGATGTGTGTGTTCAAGAATGGCAGTGATGTGTGTGTTCAAGAATGCAGTGATGTGTGTGTTCAAGAATGGTAGTGATGTGTGTGTTCAAGAATGGCAGTGATGTGTGTGTTCAAAAATGGCAGTGATGTGTGTGTGTTCAAGAATGGCAGTGATGTGTGTGTGTTCAAGAATGGCAGTGATGTGTGTGTTCAAGAATGGCAGTGATGTGTGTGTTCAAGAATGGCAGTGGATGTGTGTGTGTTCAAGAATGGCAGTGATGTGTGTGTTCAAGAATGGCAGTGATGTGTGTGTTCAAGAACGGCAGTGATGTGTGTGTTCAGAATGGCAGTGATGTGTGTGTTCAAGAATGGCAGTGATGTGTGTGTTCAAGAATGGCAGTGATGTGTGTGTTCAAGAATGGCAGTGATGTGTGTATTTGAAGGCCAGTGATGTGTGTGTTCAAGAATGGCAGTGATGTGTGTGTTCAAGAATGGCAGTGATGTGTGTGTTCAAGAATGACAGTGATGTGTATGTTCAAGAATGGCAGTGATGTGTGTGTTCAGAATGGCAGTGATGTGTGTGTTCAAGAATGGCACTGCTGTGATGTGTGTGTTCAAGAATGGCAGTGATGTGTGTGTTCAAGAATGGCAGTGATGTGTGTGTTCAAGAATGGCAGTGATGTGTGTGTTCAAGAATGGCAGTGATGTGTGTGTTCAAGAATGGCAGTGATGTGTGTGTTCAAGAATGGCAGTGATGTGTGTGTATTCAAAAATGGCAGTGATGTGTGTATTCAAAAATGGCCACATATACATGTACAGTATTAATATTTGCCAGTAAACAGGATTATTAAGGGGACACACATGTACTCTTCCTCCACTGTCTCAACTCTTTCCACTCAATCACCTCAACATCTCTACAAAACATTTTCCCTTCCTAACATTCTCTCCCTCTCCAAATAAATCAGCCACCACCATTTCCCTTTCCATATAATGCCCACTACTTTTGTCTTTAAATAAAATGGCAGCACACTCCTCTCCTAATAATGCCCACCACTCACCCTTCACAGATCTTCTTCACTCTGGTTCTCAGTTGGTCTCCTTGAAAGAACAGGATGAACACACACTTGCTGACCAGGTTGCCCTGGAAACGATCACACAACAACAGTGACACGAGAACAATGCTTACACAAAGAAAACACACAAACAATGAAACAAAAGTATATGCATTGTCTTTGGAACAATCCAGTTTCCCCATGTGATCAATATGGTTCATGTGTGCATGTCACAGAAGGCAAACACAAGACTCCACTGATATTCTAATCAACTAGTAAGCCAAGGTGTGCACAGTAGCTAAAGGTCTGAACCTGTTGAGAATTTTGGCAACTTTAACTTTTTAGAGCCGGCCAAAACCTTGCTAAATGCAGGTTAAAGTGCAAATAGAGATGATTAAAGTTGTGCATTTGTGCTCACAACGACATCCACAAGTAAAGTGGTGTTGTGTCAATACTCAATTTTCTGCTCAATCTAAAGTATGAGACATTCAGAATGCAGGATAATCATGGGGACAACACATAGCTACACAAGAATGGATCTTAGTCAATATTATAGCATCCGACCGTGGTTAGTGTGGGCCAGGCTAGCAGAGCCGGGGGAAGGTCTAAAATTCAACCAGGCAAGAAGAGGTGTGCCAAGTAGGGGGGAGGGAGTGGAGGGGTGATGTGCCCCCTCCCGCACGAAGCGCGGAAGCTTTTAAGTATATGTGATTGATACATGAAACTTTAATAGTACAAATAGCTTCACCACATAATTGGATTTCATTGCATGGATGCCACTCAAAGACTATCTTATGCTCTTGAAAACGTATGCGCATGTGTGGCACAAGACACTCTTCACAATAATGAAGCCATTTCCACGAACCATGCTGATTGAAAAGCACGTTGACCTACGGCCAAAGTTACGCTTTGGGAAGGCAAAACTTGCAGGCTGGTTTGGTTGTTCTGAAAGAGTAATTCGGACTTGTCGGATTCATTCGATGCCATTGCATCACGTGATCGATGCATACGAAGTGAATTACACGTTTATTTTTAAGCCCAAAAAATCTACCCAGGCAATTGCCTGGGTTGCCTGCTGGGCTCCGCCGGCCATGGGCTAGTAGATTAAAGTGTGTGTCATTGTGGTGCTTCCACCAGTAACACCTACACTGGCTGGGTCTTCCAGGTACTCCTCTATTTGGGTGTGTCTCAGAAACACATTACCACGACACGCTCTCCACAACACACGTTGGAAGACTGGTAGAACCTCATGAGCATCACACCAGTGACAAACCTGAGGGAGGAGGGGGAGTGGGAGGAGGGAGTAGGAGGGAGGGGGAGGAGGGAGTGAGGAGGGAGGGAGGGAGGGAGGGGGAGGAGGGAGAGGAGGGGGGAGGAGGGGGGAGTGGGAGGAGGGAGTGGGGAGGAGGAGGGGGAGGAGGGAGGGGTGAGGAGAGGAGTGGGAGGAGGGAGTGGGGGAGGAGGGAGTGGGAGGAGGGGAGGGGGAGGAGGGAGTGGGAGGAGGGAGGAGGGGAGGAGGGAGAGGGGGAGGAGGGAGGGGAGGAGGAGTGGGAGGGGGAGGAGGAGGGTGGGAGGGGGAGTGGGAGGAGGGAGTGGGAGGAGGGAGTGGGAGGAGGGAGTGGGAGGAGGGAGGGGGAGGATGGGGAGGGTGGGGAGGGGGAGGAGGAGTGGGAGGAGGGAGTGGGAGGAGGGAGGGAGGGAGGGGAGGAGGGAGTGGGAGGAGGGAGTGGGAGGAGGGAGTGGGAGGAGGGAGGGGGAGGAGGAGTGGAGGAGGGAGTGGGAGGAGGGAGTGGGAGGAGGGAGTGGGGAGGAGGGAGTGGGAGGAGGGAGTGGGAGGAGGGAGTGGGAGGAGGGAGTGGGAGGAGGGAGTGGGAGGAGGGAGTGGGAGGAGGGAGTGGGAGGAGAGA
>JABACO010000622.1:0-26577 GCA_013339895.1 Ephydatia muelleri | reverse complement strand
CCCCTTATGCAAAAATGGCCTCTCCATTTCAATTTTTTTTTAGCTCCACTACAAGTATACATGTACATATGATCAGGGTTAAACCCATGCTGGTTGGGTACTGTAAACTCGCTGACCCTTAGCAGACCAAAGAAGCCCAGCATGATGGCTGCCAAGCGATCGTGAGATGGTTTGTGATCCCTGTCAAGTTGTGAAAGCATCTGCCCTAGCATCTCGTTTGTAATCGGTTGACGTTTTGGCTTGAGGTGGGCTGCTGGCATGGAACATTCGATGCCTTGGTTGGTGCTCGCTGGACTCCTGTGACCGTTCATATGGTGTAGGTAAGACACTGAGCAAAAGAATCATTCTCCGAAAGGTCTGCAATCGCGAGGTATTCACCTTCCTTGAGGTTTTCCTTAGTCTCTTGAACAAATCTGGCCTGCATTTTTGCTGTCAAGTCATGTATTGTCAACTTTTTCAGCATGGCAGTGAATGCATCGATGAAATCATCAATTGGCATCACCTTTGTTTCTAGATTGGCATGATCAGTTTGTGTCCATTGCCTTGCCTCTACTGTATCAATTGAATTTTCACATGCCACTGATTGCAGAGAGGCTCAGTACCAGGGCATTTGTTGCAACTTCCAAATATGCATGTCAAGCTTGGAGGATTGCAGTGCAATTGTGTTATTCCAACCTCAGCAAATCAAAATTATAATGTAACATTATAGTTTTGATTGCTGAGGTTGGAATGTTATGTAACTCACTTAGCCACACTTATTGTTAAATCCACTCAAAATGGCAGTTGCACATAAAACCATTTGAGGTTCTCAGGGATTATTCATAATCAACTTTTATATTTTGCAAAAAACAACAAGTTCAATTTGTATCCACACTGGTAAAAAAAAGTGGTGACTATCAACCTTCTTCATACAGTATTTGTGAAATCTCTGTTATAAACTGATTTAATGTTTAACCCTTTGACTTCCCTCCAAAATGCATATATCATATATTTATTGTAAATCCTCAGATCTTGGATTTGATGTCAAACATGCAACTATGTTCAAAGTGGGGATAAAGATAAGGCATTTCAAAGTTGAGCTTATCAGTAATGTGGTTAATTGTTCAACAATGCGTATCTCCTAAACCATTAAGGTTATTAAAGCAATAAATGGTCAAATGTCTTCTTATATGAAGACAACTATATATGGGAAGTTGCATCAAAATCTGAGAGGTGCTGTCCATCTGCTTTGTCAAATGAGGTGGATTGACCCAGTGAATGACATCAAAGATATGCATTTCTGTTTTGTGGCATTAGAGGAACACGAACAGGAAGCTAAACTATTGGATAGAGGTTTGGCCAGAGGCAGAAGTGCTCCTGCAAACTTTTCTAATTCCTTACGGTTCATGACTACGAACTGCAGTGGCTGATGACTGAGTGAGTCACCCTTCCCAGACCTCTCTTATATATACCATGCCTGGAACCAGACCCCTAAACCTGTTTGGTGGTTATGGTATGTGGCTATATGCTGGGGAGGGATAGTATGCTTAGCTAGGCCTTTGATGTTTATCTAAAGATGACAAAGTTTACTAAGACCTAACACCTAATTAACACCTAATTTAACACCTAATTTAACAAAAGCAGTATTATTGTTAAACAAGCTCATAACAAAAGTGTTCCACATGAGAGGCATGGTGGCATAAAGCATGATGATTTGACTTGGAATGACCCTGTAGTACATATCTACATGTAGCCCTGGTTCTTCAATAATTAAAGCACCTGCTACATGCACTGGATGGCACACTGCTGACAGATTTACACCCAATCACCACACAGTAACAGTTACATACAGTGTAAGTGTATACACCAGATCACACCCACACATCATGTACAAACACTCACACATACAGACACACCCACATCTGAAGCTAACAGGGTCATACTACAAGAAATTGTACCACTCACCCTCTCATATTGACATCCCACTCTCATATATTATATGCATTACTACACAAAATGTTAGTTAGCTTATAGCTCTTGTGTCTCTCTGTTATGACAGCATTAACACTTGGTGGTTACTGTGTAAACAAACTAAGTACAACAAGGTGAATTCAAAATGAGTCTTTCAACTGGTACACTGTATTACAGTCCAGTGGTTCGTCTCTCCATTCATCTGTCAGGCAAGTGCCTTAGGGATATTAGCAGCTACTCATATTTAAAAGGAGGTTGCAATATTTCACTACCTTCAAATCTGATTAAAAATTCATTATACTCATTAACCTATGCAGTTATTAAACTATTTTTACTTCTTATTGATACAACTCCATAATATCCTTGTTACATGTATGTGCAAAAAGCCCTAACTGATACATGTCGAGGCTTAAGCTATCTTCTTTTGAAAATGAAAAAGGTCAAAGAAAAATTAATTATTCAGCAAGTCGTATTATTTAAACGAGACATCATAGAGTATACAAGTGTATAGCTAATATCTTACATGAAAGTATTATATGAGAGTGGGATGTCAATATGTAAGGGTGAGGTATTCAGGGTAGTACAATTTCATGTGGAATGACCCGAAATCATTCACTTCAAGCTGCAATTACTCACACAAGTGAGAATAACACAACCAGTGACCTTTCTGATTAGCTTGGACATAGAGGAGGGCAGGGATAAGACAAAACAAACCTGCACTTTGGGAATTAGTACAGGTGTGGACGTAGTACCTCAACATTGAGCATGTACATGTATACATGTATGTGGCCACATAAAAGTCGACGTTTGTGTTTTTTATTAGCAGTTCCATGACAATGAAATTGGTATTCTAATGCGATGAGATTTTATCACCCGAAGGGCTTTCCTCACTGTACGTGTATCACATGGTGTGGGTGGGAGGCCCATCTATAGGTCTTTGTCAATGTACAGGCTCCCATTCTATGTGTGTAAATACTCTGCTATTCTGTGTTGGTATGTGATTGTGGGAAGCTGCAAGTCATTGAAATAGATCAAAAGTAGTGGGAAAAATGGCCAAAGGTGGAAAAATAAATATTGTGCGTAGGTCATGTTGTGTGCATCATGTGTCAACTACAGTGGAACACAACTCTTGTGAAGTAAGACCAGAAGAGGAAGAGTGATGAAAGGACAGCTGTTACAACACATGGATACAACACACAGCACATGGACACCATACATGTACATACAAACACACTCACACTATAGATAATAGAATATGTTAGAACTTTGAAAACTAATACCTGCAAATGTATGTACGAATACATAACAACTGATACATGCACATACACTGTACAATGCTGAAAGCAGGGAGATAGATGGAAGGGGAGGGGGGTGGGGAGGGAGGAGAGAATTGGATAGAAATGTACAGTGATTATACCACATACAGTGTAAGCGTATACACTACTATATTCTGCCAAATCAGAGGACATGGTGGCATAAAGCATGATGATTTGACTTGGAATGACCCTGTAGTACATATCTACATGTAGCCCTGGTTCTTCAATAATCAAAGCACCTGCTACATGCACTGGAGGGCACACTGCTGACAGATTTACACCCAATCACCACAAAGTAACAGTGACATACAGTGTAAGTGTATACACCAGATCACACCCACACATCATGAACAAACACTCACACACAGAGACACACCCACATCTGAAGCTAACAGGGTCATTCCACATGAAATTGTACCACCCTGAATACCTCACCCTCTCATATTGACATCCCACTCTCATATATTATATGCATTACTATTGTGCATACCTATAGCTTACCACAATGCGCCCAAATGTACTCTGTTTGTGAAGCATCTGTAAATAAGTTGATGGCCTCTGCATCCTTCCAGTTGGGATCGAGGAAGATTGATACATGTACCTCTCATTCCATGAAGGAAAGAACCTGTTCCACCAACACCTAAACAACACACCTAATTTGCCAAAATTATTATTTATTATTATCAAGTCTGCTGCATAATAGATGATGGTGGTCGCTGGACCTTCCAGCTTGTCCAAGGCAACTGGGATCCCCAGCCTCTCGCACACTCTAAGCATGGTTTCCGTTGACTCACTACAGGTGGGTTGTCCAGGTGGGCCAGCCAGGAGGAAATCATCAAGGTAGTGGATCAGATCTGCTGTGGCCATGATCCAGTGAAGGACAGAGGCAAACTGGTTCAAGATGTACAGAGTTGACTCGGTTGTTGAACCCTCGCTCGAAGATTAGCTGGAATCTTCGGACTCGGGTGTAGCGTCTGGCACATCTTCTCTGGCTCTGGCTCGCTTGAGGGATCCTGAAGGTGCAGGTAGAGTCGCTTTGTTGGAGTGTGGTGTTGATGGTGATGCCAAGGAACGTGATGGTGGTCGCTGGACCTTCCAGCTTGTCCAAGGCAACTGGGATCCCCAGCCTCTCGCACACTCTAAGCATGACATGGACATGGTGGCATAAAGCATGATGATTTGACTTGGAATGACCCTGTACATATCTACATGTAGCCCTGGTGACCTTCTGATTAGTTTTGAAATAGAGGAGGGCAGGGATAAGATAAAATGAACCTGCACTTGGGAAATGTACCTGCATTAGTGCAGGTGTATGGACGTGGTACTTCCAACATTGAGCATGTACATGTATATGTGGTCAAAAAGTCGACATGACTGTGTACATGTTAGAACTAATACCTGCAAATGCGTGTGTTTTCAAGTATTGTCTATCTGCAGCTCCATGAGAATGAAATTGGTTTTTGTAGATATTCATCTGCGATGAGATTTTAACCCCAGAAGGGCTTTCCTCACTGTAGGTGTATCACATGGTGTGGGTGGAGGCCCATCTATAGGTCTTTGTCAGAGTACAGGCTCCCATTCTATGTGTGTAAAGATTGTGCTATTCTGTGTTGGTATGTGATTGTGGGAAGCTGCAAGTCATTGAAATAGATCAAAAGTAGTGGGAAAAATGGCCAAAGGGTGGATAAATAATAATATTGTGCGTAGGTCATGTTGTGTGCATCATGTGTCAACTGGTATGGAACACAACTCTTGTGAAGACCAGAAGAGGAAGAGTGATGAAAGGACAGCTGTTACAACACATGGACACCACACACACACATGGACACCATACACAACACACACATGTACATGTACATATGGTACATGTACAAACACACTCACACCATGATAATACAATATGTTAGAACTTTGAAAACTAATACCTGCAAAAGTCTGTTTGTGTTTTCAAGTATTTTTTATCAACAGTTCCCTAACACTGAAATTGGTTTGTGTAGATATTTTTCTCCAATGAGGTTTTATCACCAGAAGGGCATTCCTCACTGCTGTTTATTCGCATAGTGTGGGCGGAGGGTGTGTGGGCCCAATCGTAAGTCTATGTCAGTTTACAGGCTCCCATTCTATGTGTATAAATACTGTGTTATTCTGTGTTGGTATGTGATTGTGAGGTGGGTGCAGCACACAATGGACTGAGAAATATAGCTACAGTACAATAGTTATGTTACACAATACATGTACATGTAGTTACATCATGATAAATTACCAGGCTTATGGTACAGTGTATAGCACCTACTGCATATGTCATGGCAAATGGCAAAGGCAATTTGATACATGTACATGTATGAAGGTGGAGTAGGAGGTACTACATGTATAACAAGGAGCCACATGTAACCAGTGTAAGGGAGATACAATGTATGGACATGTGTAAGCACTGAATACATGTCTACCTACTGTACCTTATTGACTTGATTGATATTAGCTCCAGCCTCTATAGTGTCTTCACTACATCAAGATGTCCCCCAAAACTTGCTGCATACAATGGACTGCAACCGTTCTGCAATACAAATGTCATCATAACCAGAGGCTGGACTGTCACATGAAAGTGGTTCCGGGTTTGAACAATTTCACTGCCACAATGTGTCCCCTCCTCCCCACCCCACCCCAAGACCATTTATGCACAATCTACTCTACATGCTAGGGAACATATATTTAGGCAAGCATTTGGACCTTAGATTGTATTCTGTGTTTGTACGTGATTGTGTGGGTGAGAATCAATGTACACATGGCCAAGATGCCTCTGTCGTCCGTACAGGTAAGCCAGGGTGTGTGTGTGTGTGTGTGGTGTGTGTGTGTGTGTGTGTGTGTGTGTGTGTGTGTGTGTGTGTGTGTGTGTGTGTGTGTGTGTGTGTGTGTGTGTGTGTGTGTGTGTGTGTGTGCGTGCGTGACAGGGCAACACACAATGGACTGGGAAAAATAGCTACAGTACAATAGGTATCAAGTACATGGAGAAGCCAGGGGAATCCCTTATGCAAAAATGGCCTATCAATTAAATTTACTATTGCTCCAAGAAATTGGTCCAACTTACAGTGTACTGTAGATCAACAACAGCTATAGCCTTGCTAGTTGAGGCAAGGTGTGTAAGCTATGTGTGTACATTAGTTTAATACGGACCATTATCAGAATGACATGTACACTGGACATTTACCCCTGACAGTAAATGCACAGAATTCAATGTACACCCATGAAGTGCATACTGCTAGCTGACTGACGTACAAGGCTGTGGACCGTAGTGCTCTAATTAAAAAAATCAGCCAGGATTGATCAAGAGGGTCATTTCTGCAGCTTGTCTGGTGGTACTGCAGCTGTTGGAGTGTGGTTGTCGATGGTGATGCCAAGGAACGTGATGGTGGTCGCTGGACCTTCCAGCTTGTCCAAGGCAACTGGGATCCCCAGCCTCTCGCACACTCTAAGCATGGTTTCCGTTGACTCACTACAGGTGGGTTGTCCAGGTAGGCCAGCCAGGAGGAAATCATCAAGGTAGTGGATCAGATCTGCTGCATAGTTGGTGGCCATGATCCAGTGAAGGGCAGAGGCAAACTGGTTGAAGATGTACGGAGTTGACTCAGTTGTTGCACCCTCGCTCGAAGATTCGCTGGAATCTTCGGACTCGGGGTGTAGCGTCGGGCATGTTATCATGTTCAGGCTCTGGCACGCTTGAGGGATCCTGAAGGTGCAGGTAGAGTCGCTCTTCCAGGGCCGCCTGTTTCCTGTCATCGCGAGCTTCGCCACGCCACGCCAAAGATGGAGGACCGCGCACGCTAACTTTTCTAATCCTTACGGTTCATGACTACGAACTGCAGTGGCTGATGACTGAGTGAGTCACCCTTCCCAGACCTCTCTTATATATATACCATGCCTGGAACCAGACCCCTAAACCTGTTTGGTGGTTATGGTCTGTGGCTATATGCTGGGCAGGCTTAGCTAGGCCTTTGATGTTTATCTAAGCATGAGGCTGAGCTGAAAATGTTTACTTAGACCTAAACAACATTTAATTTGCATTGTTGTTCAACAAGCTCATAACAAAAGTGTTCCACATGAGAGGACATGGTGGCATAAAGCATGATGATTTGACTTGGAATGACCCTGTAGTACATATCTACATGTACATGTAACCCCTGCTCTTCAAGAATTAAAGAATTCTGACAACATGTAGCTTGCCTTGGACTGTTGCATAACATGAAATTATTCTAGTCCTTGCTTGCACCAACAGGAATGTCACACATCCATATATGGAATCACGAGGGAGTGCATGAACATCCTCTTCGTTTAAATGTGAATGTATTATAATGTACACCAACCTTATTGGTCTCACTGATATTTGCTCCAGCCTCCATTAGTGTCTTCACTACACCAAGATGTCCATTACAACTTGCAATGTATAATGGTCTCCGACCAACCTGCAATACAAATGTCATCATAACCAGAGGTGTGGGAGGACCAATTTTCACTGTACAACTTGGTCTCTCTGGACAATGGTTGTGACAAAATTGTAGGAACTTGCAAAGTAGTAATTGTACAATACACTGTATACTAAATTGCTTACAAAATCTGTTGTTTACATGTACATGTCAAAGTGGTATGGTCTTGCTTAATTCATTAAACTTACTCTTTTCCCTCTCACATGCTCATCATGGAGGGGATCCATTTTGGACTGGCAGTTGGGCCACTGTGTAAATTGGACTGCCCGAGTACATGTACAGATGTACATATGTAATTGTTTCGACGAAAATGGACCTAGTGCATACATTATAAAATATCAGGTACGTATGTAATGCTTGCGTTGCAATGTTTGGCTAATTAAATTTAAAAGCCTTACAACTCCATGACAGACACACTGATTCTCAGTGCGTAAGAAGAAATGTGTAGAGGACATTTCAGACTTCTAATGTCAAAAAAAATGAAATCTTGAAAAAAATATGCGTTAGGTCCCTTTTTGCAGAAACGATCCCAAATCAGGTTGCATGCACACTTGACACATTTTAGTACCAGACCTACTAGCACAAAGTTTCCCTATTAAGGTCCCAGGTGATCACACTGACTTTATTCTGCTTCAGTGCCATTGTACAGTATTATGATCTAATCGTACAAGTACTTGGGAATACCCGCATATGTGATAGTTCGAGTTAAAGCATATCATTAAATAAACATCCCACCACTTACATCAGACGTTGCTATGTTGACATCAGCACCTGCTCCCAACAATGTCTGTACGACATCATGATGACCTTTCTCACTCGCCATATACAATGGAGTTGTGTTGTTCTGGTAAAGGAGTGAAGGAACGAAACAGAGCACACATACACTTGGCGTACAACTCCATCACCATGTACAAGAACATGTATAGCAATACATGTATGCAAGGGAGAACAGTGTGAGTGAAAGAAGGGAAGAGAGATGGGGAGGAGAGTGGGTGGAGGGAGGGAAAGGACGTGGTATCAGGACCCACGCTAGTAGGTCTTATGTAGGATTGGCTCCGTGGACGTGGTTTTTGTTCGAGCGTTTGAAAACGATACCGAAGCATTGCCTTTATATGCCAGCTGGCATATAATCTATAAAATACACATCAAATAACTGTACACATCGTTGTACGGTGCAATTTTAGTAGAGTGCCAATTCGGCACTTCAAATCCGCCATTTACTTGGTTTTCCTTATTCATCTACTCCATCACTTCATCACATGTAACACGCAATAGGAACATCATACGAAGACCAAATAAACATCAAATTGTAGCATTTTACATCCAAACGCTCCTTTTATAAATATAACATGTGCAAAGTATGGACCTGTGTAAAATCTGTAACGTGCTAGCAAAGTATTACATCATTGCAGGTTCCGGAAGAATAAAGGCATGAGCAAGCTATCACATACACACATGTACATACATGATTACAATGGTACCGAATACATACATGGCCACCTACCTTATTGACTTGATTGATATTAGCTCCAGCCTCCAATAGTGTCTTCACTACATCAAGATGTCCATTACAACTTGCTGCGTACAATGGACTGCAACCATCCTGTAATACAACTGTCATCACAACGAGAGACTAGACACTGAAAAGTGGTCTGAAAATTTGATTGCATACAATGTACATCTTACCCTACATGTAGGGGTATATTTAAAGCATGCATTTGGACACTGGCCAGAGCTGTGTGTGAATGTGGTCCAGGCTTGTGAAAAGTGTCCGCATTCATTAACTCTTTGAACGCTATATGGTTACAAGTGCAGCAAGCATATGCATGCATCATAGAGCTGTAACTAATCAACACATTTTTGCACGCAATATGTAACTCATGTATGAATGGCATAACGGTGTGTGTGCATGCATATACGCACTTGGCATTCAAAGCTACATCAGGCTTAACACCAATTTTCTCTGTACAATGCACTCATCAAGGAGGAGATCTATTTAGGACAGGCAATTGTGTCTCTGCTGGCTACACTTGATCCGTATACATAGGACTGTGAAGCACTAGTGTGGTGTACTTAATTTTCAATCACATGCTGAACTGTTGGGAAATAGCTCATTTATTTCTGCTATGCCCACATGTGTCATAGAGTTTATAAATCATATCACTTACATCAGATATTGCTTCATTCACTTTAGCACCTGCTCCCAACAACCTCTTCACTCCTTCATAATCACCCTTCTCACTCGCCACATACAGTTGAGATGCTTTGTTCTGTTAAGGAGTGAAGGAACAAACTAAAAAACATACACGTTTCACATACAGAGAGTTGGGGTGGGACTGATGCCATATTATTCATCCATACATGGTGATAATTGGGTGACAACCTTTTCATGTATGGTGAAAATGGATGACCCCCCCCCCCCACCCCACACACCCCCGCCCCCACCCCGTTCCTACGCCTCTGATATAACCACCTCCGTGTACATTATAGCAATATGCACGAAACAACAGGATTAATGAAAGATGGAAAGAGAGATGGGACCACTCGTCATTGCAGATCAATCACGTGTGCAAACACGTTTGCATCGCCGCCATCAATTCATCCACTTCATTTGGGGTTTCGAGTTATCCATACAAGTATCATCAATGCACTGGAAATCGTAGTCACTTACTTGCGCCATGCCGCTGTGTCTCAGATTCTGTACTGCAACACACTCAGAAAAAATAAAAATGGCGACGCAAATTCACTCACGTGACTGCACGTACTACGCCTGGTGGTCTGGTGGGAGGGGCTAATGTGACGCGGCAATTACAAAGACATGTAATCAGGCCGCTGCATGAGTAAGGCCGCCTCAGCCTTTTGTGGCTAGACATTGAGTGTATAATTATACCTGTGTAATGCCGTAAATAGGCTTGTTTCAATAACGTTTTGAACAAGCCGTTGTTACTGTTTGATAGATGCTAAAGCATTCGCTTTACCTAAAATATATCATATGCGCACTCCTTGTATTGCAATCCTATTTGAAATGCAGCCGGTTTTTACAGCTCTATCGTACCTCAGTTTACATGTAAGTTGAGAGTACGAAGCGCAGACAAATTCCGGCAGTATGTGAATGCATTTTAAGCCCCCAAAAATAATTTTCCGATTGCGTCAATGGATAGGTTGGGAGATCATAATGATATGGGATCAATTCCGTGAAAAGAGACCTAGTGCATATTACAAATAAAAATGCCTTACGTTCAAATCACCGGCTATAACTTCGGAAGGGTAAATGCTATCGACTTTCCATTTTCAACACATCATAACACACCATCTCTGTATGTGAATGTGAATGTATATTTTGGTGTCTTACACAAGCTCCGTGTCAATGTTATGAGACCTGATTACCATGGGGTTCGAAACTGCCACATCTTCAGGTAGGAGCGTTCAATTTGTTTCAAACTCAGTGTGTAGGTAGAGGGGTCCTTTCGCTATTGAGTTTTTCGGTTCGTTAATCGTTACGGAGATATAGCTGTGCAAAGTTAAAGCACTTTCCAGCTCGATGAGCGCCATTATTGTAAGCAACCCCGCGCGCGAGCGCGTTCCATTCTCCCAATGAACAATACATTTCGATAACTTCTTTGTTCCGCCCATTCTTCGCCTAAAATTAAGCTAGGCGTTCGCAACAATTTTGCCTCACCCAGGCAGCGAGTTTATACCGGTGAATTAGTGGCAGTATTCAACACGGCGTGAGTAAGGCTATTGCTACGCACTTGCATCATCCTCTAGTCATGTAATAAAGCTTCCAATTTGCTATTAGTAAAGCCCTTGCTAAAATTCTTGTCACGCCCACTCAGCTACGCTTGCAATGACATCGGTCTTATTTTTTTTACAATTTTCAGCTCACGCATAGTACATGAAAATGCACTCATGCTGGCTCACACAGCCTTATGCACTTGTGCACACACTTGCATTGTTGCGTACATAAACCTGTACCCCATCGTATGGCATATTGTTATATGCACAAGTACAGTTGACACCTCCCTCACGTACAGTACTATAGGTGGCACATGATGATACACTCTCACACCACACTTTGTCACATGCACAGGATCTATTCCATTTAAAACTGTGTGCACTTTTGAGTGGGTTTATGTACTGAGCTTCTGTATAGTTATTCGCCTGCATTGTTGTTGAAGCATTCCTTACAGCAACTCCCTCACATGTGTAGCTACATGCAGTGTCCCATAGGATGGATGACTGTACATCCATCGTGTGCTCATAGAATTGGTCTTCTATTTGTGCATACCATTCCCATAGGGTTGGTCCTTTGTACACACAGGTACCTTGTGTCCCTATAGGATTGTTCATTTGTGTATGCATTGTGTCCCCATAGGCCCATACAGTTGGTCCTTTGTATGTAAATGTACTCCCTTATATTGATTCTCAGTTTCTCATTGGATTGGTCGATCCTTTGTGCTTGCATACACTGTACATCGTGTTCCCATACCATTGTATACATGCCTGTGGCAAAGGTATATTTACCTCAACATGCCTACATATTCCTATGCACTCACCACATAATCTTTCTTTCGTGGAGAAGTGTGTAATAAAGCTTTCTTATTTGGCACAACCCCCCATCATTCTTTATGCCTCAGCTATTGCGGCTTATGCTGACTTCAAGTCTCTTTTTGCCCACACCATATGGAGTGAGTGATCATACCCTCATACTGGTTCACACACCCTTATGCATGCGTATACGTTATGCAAATGGCACAGTACTATTCTTGAGTACATCACTGCACACACACACACACACACACACAAAACACAACAAAACGTATGCACCGTGACATATATGGCAACACCATAACACTGATGATACACCCAAATACATTCAAGTGTAATGTCTGTATCTCTGAACGTTTCCTCTGCACAAGCGTGAAACAGCTCAAAAGGCAACAGCTAAATTGTTACTATAGCTTGTGTATGTCTGTGTAAACTTACCATGGGCCCTGACCCACCCCAATCTGTAATAATAGGTAGGTACAATAATGTCATCACCATAGGTAACAGGCCTAACCTGACAGGCCAACAGTACAATGATAGGTAGGTACAATAATGTCATCACCATAGGTAACAGTCTAACCTGACAGGCCAACAGTACAATGATAGGTAGGTACAATAATGTCATCACCATAGGTAACAGCCTAGCCTGACAGGCCAACAGTACAATGTTGCACCACTAGTTGAATGCAGGGAATTCAATGAGTGTTACTGCACTCCATCATCCAGATTTCTGTTCCTGGTCTAGCCTTCTCACAATTACTACAAAGTAAGTATTGTGCTTCCCATCCCACCCTTACTATACCCTTCTAGGAGTACTTGAACACTCACTTCATTCCCTGCATACATGTACGACTAGTGTGATCTGCAACACTGTGTGCTGCCTCTTCTTGATGGAAAACTATGCACCACGCATATAAAGTATTTATTTTGTGTGAAGGCTGTGGCAATGAATTTCATTGTACATGTAGCTACCCTATCATGCAGTTACACAGACATAAGTAGCAAGTTAAAGTTTAATATCCAACCCTGCACCACTCTAAGAAAAAATTAAAAAGCCTCTTACATGCTGATCATGGAATCCCTTATGATTTGTCCTCTATTCTCTTTAATGCCATCAACATGCTGATGTATTGGGTCGGCCTGTGTCCCAAACTGAGATGTTGGTCAAGGTTTGGTGGCTGTCCCAGGGTATAATCCCAACAGGTGTTGCCCAAGTGAACCCCCCAAAATGGTTATCAGGCTCTAAAAACATGGCAACACCATTCCCCAAATGAAGAAAACTGTCCCACCACATGACGTCAGCTCTTGCCTAAGTATTAAGACTGATGTGCATCATCCTCTAGTCATGTCATGTAAACTACTCTAACATGCTGATGTATTGGCTCGGCCTGTGTCCCAAACCGAGATGTTGGTCAAGGTTTGGTGGCTGTCCCAGGGTATAATCCCAACAGGTGTTGCCCAAGTGAACCCCCCAAAATGGTTAGAGATTTGGATACGGTTTCAGGCTTGTGGGAGTACATTACATCAGTTAGGCATGGGTACATACAAGTGGGCATAAGTTACTGGGCAGCAGCCATGGTTCTGGGTGTCTGATGGGTGTGTCAGGGGGGGTGACGAGTGTATGTCTCGTATGCTGAGCTTCTTCATCTGACCAGCTTCTGAATAGTGTCTGAAGGGAGGCCTGCCCTGGCAGCAGTGCTGGCAGCACCAATGCGCAAACTGTGGGTATTGAATTTGGCTGCATCGAAGCCACATTGCTCTATCAGGTGTAGGAAGGTCGAGGGGAAGAACATTGGCTGTGAGTGGCATCCCATCCCTGTAGTGGAAGAGTGGTGCAGAGTGGCTGAACAGCTGCAGCATCCCATATAGGCCTCCACTGCTGCCACTGGACACGTGCATTGGTGTGTACGCCCAATACAAATGGTGGCACCTCTGCCCATTTGGTCATTTTTCGGCTGCTTTACATGCCCTCTCTGGACCAGCTACTGTCTTGCATGGTAGGATAGAACCTGGGATTGAAACTCCTGTTTTTCATAGTAAATTTGCCAACCCACAGGAAACTGAAGAAGACAAGGGTGAGGGCTGCCCTGAGCATGAGGCAGTTGTGTTACTTCAGGGAGGCTCTCTCCAGCCTCCTCAGCATCTGGCCCAGCATTGCCAGTGTCATTGGCAGTCGTGTGGGCCTTAGGTGAATGGGCCCCTCTATGCGCTGGATACCTCTGATGGCAGACTCAGTATGGGCTGGAGATGTGGCTTCTGAACCCCAGGGTGTTGTGCAAAACAGAGACTCTACCACACACACCTGATGGTCTTGGAATGCAGAGACAGGCTAAGGTGGGCGATTAAGAGAGTGACCGTCTCCTTGGTGCCTGGAAGGACTGGTAGAAACCCTGGTAGCGCCTGATACCAATGGTGTAGTTCTAGTAGATGGGGCTACAGCTTTGGCCAGTAGGAGTTGGAGATGGTAATTCAGATCTCGGGCAAGTGGTGTGGAGTTGATATTGGTCGAGTGTACACCTGGGTGGCAAGAGTAAAGAACAGGGGTAAGTTATTTGGGGAATAGGCATCTGTAATGCTGTTCAATCTGTCAGGTGAGTGAGAATGTGGATGGTGAAACTGTGCTGGGCTGCCCCAAAGCACAGGGTTTGGAACAGTTGCATGAATTCAGGCTGTTTTGCAGACTGTCTTGACCAGGCCTGGAAATGGGGAGGTTGTCACAATGGAAGTGGATGCGTAGCCCAGTCCAGAGGGGACCCCGTGTGCTGGCAACAGCCATGATGGCGAATAGTTCCAGCCACTAGATGGTACAGAGTGGGAGGCATCGGTGTAGCTGCCAGTCACCCCGAAACCAACCACCATTGAAGTAGGTGCCAAAGCCCAGGGAGCCCGAGGCATCGGTGAAGAGCTGGAGAGAGTCTGCTTCAGTCTTATCAGGCTCTACAATAATGGCAACACCATTCCCCAAATGAAGAAAACTCTCCCACCACATGACGTCACTTGCCAAAGCATTAAGACTGATGTGGTGGTGGAGCTTCCTGACAGTGGTGGACAGGTCGATCAGGTGGCAGAGGAAGAGCCTCACTGCTGGCGCCACCTTGGCAAAGGAGAGCTTACCAATGAGCGAGAGCAGTTCCCTCTTGGTGGCCTTGTGCTTGGATAACCAAGACTTGGTTAGCCCGTCAGCTGTTCCAGCTTGTCAGGGGGGCAGGCGAAGCTGCTGTGCTGACGTGTTGATCACTATGCCCAGGGTAGTTAGGGTTGTGGTGGGTCCCTTCAGCTTCTCAGAGGCCACTGGGATGCCCAACTGGTCACACACCAGCAGCACACGGTACATGGCCTCCTGACAGGTGTCTTTGCCGGGAGGGCCAACTAGGAGGAAGTCATCCAGGTAGGGTAGCAGCTGGGCCCCATAGTAGCTAGCCATGATCCAGTGGAGTGCATCGGCGTAGTTGTTGATAAGAGAAAGAGATGAACGAAGGCCAAATGGGAGACATGTCCTGTCCATGCCCAGGTGCACCCAGTCCACAGCTCGTACTGGAATCAGGTGGAAGGCAGCTTTCAGGTCGATCTTTGCCTTCATTATATTGATGTGGTCATTGATGATCCAGCCCGCAGTGATCTCCTTCCCAAGTTCAGTGTCTACTACATATGGATTTGTGTATGCTGTGGATATGTGGATAGGTTGCATGAAGGCGTAAGTTTACAGTGTTGTAGAACGGTGTGAGTTCAATGGTCGTAGAGTGGGGTGAGCTCACTGGTCGTAGAGTGGTGTGTGTTCACTGGTTGTAGAGTGGTGTGAGCTTGTTGTTCGTAGAGTGGTGTGAGCTTACTGGTGTAGGAGTGGTGTGAGCTTGTTGGTCAGAGAGTGGTTTTAGCACTGGACATAGAGCGATGTGAGCTTGTTGGTCATAGAGTGGTAGAGTGGTGTGAGCTTGTTGGTCGTAGAGTGGTATGAGCTTGTTGGTCGTAGAGTGGTGTGATTTCACTGGTCGTAGAGTGGTGTGAGTTCACTGGTTGTAGAGTGGTGTGTGTTCACTGGTCATACAGTGGTATGAGAGCTTACTGTTTGTAGAGTGGTATGAGCTTGTTGGTCATAGAGTGGTACATCTATGAGCACTGGTGATGTGATGTGAGTTCACTGGTTGTATAGTAACAATTAACGAAAAGAATACGTCAATAGCCACAGGACCCCTCTACGTAGACATCGATTTAAAACGAGTTGGACACTCCTACCTGAAGATGTGGCGTTTTTGAACCCCATGGGCTATCGGGTCTCGTAACGTCGGCACGGAGCTTGTGTAAGATGCCACAATACTACTTTACATACCATAATGGTGCAGTATGAAGTGTTGAAAATAAGTTACAGCGATTTAAACGTAAGACATGTTTGTAACAAATTTTATATGAATTTTATATGTGCACTCGTCGGACACAAAGCGATTTAAAAAATATAAACATCCCAATTATACTTTCACCGTTACAAGTGTATTCTTTTTATTTATTTTTTAAATATTTATTTTCAAAGATACTTGATATTAACAGTATAAAGATAAAATAAATACAAGACGAACAGAAATACAAAAATGCATACACACAAAGCGATTTAAAAAATATAAACATACTACAAAAGAAACACGAGAAACAGTGCTGAAATTTATTCTGGCAGGTTTGGAAGCCCAGCTCCATCTTTAATCTCAATCCTTCTCCATTTCACTCTACTGCCACGAATGCACAGATTTGTAGCTCGAAGGACAGCAAAAAGCATCGCAAATATTGCTCTCATCAAAATAATGACATGCCAGTGGTATTACTGTCAACCATGCTGAGGTCTTTCCATCAATTCCTCATTGTACTGCTCTCTTCTTGTTGTCATCAAAGGTTGGTAAAACTGACTTCAGATGGTTCTGGCATTGGATTTCAATTTCTTGATTTAATTCCCAGTGTAGCTTCGAAAGATGGTCCATGTCATTAAATATATATTACACTTGATTGCATATATGTACATTTTCTTGAATTTTGGAAGGAAGATACTGCTGTTGATAGGGGATCACGAATTCCCAGTCCACCATGAGGGCAGGAAGTGAAAATAGTTGCTTTTCGGAGTAGCTTACAGTTCCCTGGAATAAAGTTGGCCAAAAGATGTTGTTCAATGCATTGCGCAAAATTTGAAAGCAGGATTCACAATTTGTTGTATTTTTTTAGCTAAGATTTATCAAACCATAAAAATTAATGCAAATCAATTAACATTCTATACGACAACAATTTTTATTTAAAGTACTTATATGAAAAAAGAGTTTTTTTATTACAAAATATCTCTTTTAGAACAAGTTTTAGTTTCGGTTCCCTGTGTTGATTATTACGCATGCGCGTTGCGGTAGCGTCATCGCAAATTGGCTCTTACCTCCTTAGATATTATAAACGGCAGCCATATTCGATGAGGTTCTTTAACAAGCGGCGTGTGGAAAAGGCTGTTGACAGTGGCCGGCGTAGCTACGTAGGGCCTAGGCCTTACCAGCCAAGATCAGCATAATAATATTATTCAGGGCCGTCGCCGCCGGTCCGGTTGCACGGTTTTAACCGGACCAAAACGCGTCGAATCACTTTACGATTTTCAAATGATTTGTCACTTACATTCTGTTACAGAATGTTTACATTATGTTACAGTCTGTAAACATTCTGTCACATAATGTAAGTGACAAATCATCTGAAAATCATAAAGTGATTCGACACGTTTTTTTCCTGTGCTTTCTCCCTGCTGCTCGGTCTCGGACCCACATTGTTCTTGCTTGCAGAGATCATGTATGATCTCTGGTTCGTCACATGTCCATCGTTACGATCTACTGCTTGCGTCAGCCCTGACTTCACATGCTACCAGAAATAATCTACATGTATGTTAAAAACATGCACTACTCGGTTTCGAGAACAACGGTACAAACGTACATCAGCTGTACATGTACTGGAACTGTAAAGCAAACCATCTAGTATGCAGTGCGATCAAGCAGGGTTTCCGATAACGTTCGGACACATACCATTTTCCGATCAATTAAGCCATTTGTCCGAACATAATTGATTACGGTCGGACAAAATGTCAGGACAAAAAAGCGTGCGCTTGCTCAGGAGGAAGGTGAGGACGACGTTGAGGATGGTGTCTTAGCACCAAAAAAGCGGTTAGTGACGATTAAAACTGTTGAAAAGTGGGTGGCCGAGAACGACAAGGAATTGGACACGTCGCTTTGGCTTAAGTACGAGAAGGATGGACGAGACACGGTTGGATTACTGAAATGCGCAGTTGTGTAGAATTTGAAGCTAGGCTCGTTGGAATGCGCAACTTCCGTAGTACATTCATTGAAGGTATTACACCAAATCTGCGTACTACCAGTTTCAAAGATCATGCGAAAAGTGATATGCACGCGCGTGCAATGATGCTTTTTAAAAAGAAGCAAGCGGGGCCGAGTAATGCCAGCAGCTGTCCACCGATCATACAGATGATACAAAACCTTGATGCTGAAACTGAGGCAAGAGTGAAAAGGAAGTTTGATATCGCTTTTTTCATCTGCAAAGAGAATTTATCATTCTTAAAGATGGGGTCCCTGTGTGAGCTTCAAACACGTCATGGGGTTGACCTAGGTGAAGGTTATAAAAACAATAAAGCGTGTACTGAATTTGCCCACTACATTGCTGAAGATCAGCTGTCAATCCTTAAAAAGGTCTTAGCAGATGCCAAATTTATTAGCATACAGGCAGATGGCAGTACTGACTCTGGGAATAGTGAAAATGAGCTGTTTTTGGTGGTATCGTTTGAAGCTAATAGCAATGATAGAAAAGTCCACGTGAGAAGCAGGTTTCTGGCAGTTCAGGAAATCAAGCGAGCCAATGCAGAAGGATTGTTCCAGTGCTTTAAGAATGCCATGAGTCATGTGGGCATTTCTGATTGGGAGACAAAGGTAATAGGATTTGGCTGTGATGGAACAAATGCCAATATTGCTTCTGGAGGACTACGAGGGCATCTTGAAGAGTCCATGCCTTGGATTGTTGTGTTTTGGTGCCTTTCCCATCGCCTAGAGCTTGCTTTAAAAGATGCTTTAAAAAATACATATTTCTCAACAGTGGATGACATGCTGTTGAAGCTGTATTTTTTATATGAAAAATCACCGAAAAAGTGCCGAGAAATTGAAGACATTGTGGCTGAGTTAAAAGCATGCCTAGAACCATCAGAAATGCCAAGAAGTCGTGGTATAAAGCCTCTTAGGGCATGTGGTACTCGATTCATTGCTCACAAGTTAGCTGCTTTAGAGAGAGTTGTGAACCGACTAGGAGCCTATCTCAACCATCTAGCCATTCTATCTGAAGACCCATCAATGAAATCTACCGACAGGCAAAAAATGAAGGGTTATCTGCAGCAATGGCATAATGCTAAAGTTCTTTATGGTTGTGCTCTTTTTCATGATCTATTGAAGCCTGCAGCAATTCTTTGTGTTGCTCTTCAAAATGATGAAGTGTCCATTATTGGGGCCATAGAAGCCTTCTTGAAAACGAAGAAGGCTATGGAAAAGGTAAGGGATATGGCCTTTGAAGATCTCCCTACTGTTAAGAAGGTAATAGGAGCCATCCAACAGAGTGATGATGGAGGAGTATCATATCAAGGAGCACAACTAACCAATTTTGATGGCTGTATAACATCTCTCAAGAAAACAAAAGACCAATGTGTACAAGCAATTGAAGCCTGCCTTAAAGATCGTCTGAAAGTACAGTGTCCAGATCTACTAACTCATGCCCTGACAATTCTTGCTCCAATGGGTTGGGAGAGAAAGGATGATGCCTCCTTTGGAAATAGTGCAATTGATGCCATTAGCATCAGATTTAGAACTCCATTGGAACATGCTAAAGTCGATTGCAGTGTCTTGCAACAGGAATGGGACGATATGGTGGACTATGCAAAGAGATACTTGAATCTTGTTCAAGAGGACTATTCTGTTGTTTGGTGGAAACTGTTTAATGCAGTTGATGCAAAAAAGTGGTCAAACATCCTGGCACTAGTAGAGCTGCTATTCTGCCTTCCAATGTCCAACGGTAAAGTTGAAAGGATGTTCTCAGTTTTGAAAAACATAAAAACTGAAAAGCGAACAAGGCTCAGTGAAGACAATTTAGATGATTTGATGCGAATATCAGTCGATGCACCAGAAATGTCTGCCTGGGATGCTAGTGGTGCTGTAAAACTCTGGTGGAGTGCAAAAACACGCCGTACTGTCAAAGACACAAGAAAAACACCAGAATCCGCTGCTGCGGAGGTATAGATTATTGATGACAATGAAGAAGAAGATGCACTTGTCTTAGATGGTTGGGAAGATTGGATTGAGCAGTAGATGCTAACTGGTATATTCAGACTGAAAGTCAAACCTGTAATTCTAGACATTGTGTATCAGTTGTAAATGAAAAGCACAATTAAATTTAAAATCCGCATCGAATCATGTCTGATCAACTAAACCATATGTCTGGTCAATTTTGTTCATGTTCTGACATTTTGTCAGAACACTTCTTGCTCCTTATCGGAAACCCTGTCAAGAATCCTAAGAGCACAAAAAACTTCGCCATGCAAGAGGATGTTGAGTTCACGCGTTTCCAGTCGGAACCAATCGCCTTTCATATACATATTTTCGCATCGATCGGAATGCGTGTGCTGCGTCCTGCGCTACTCCTTTAAGCCTAGGTCAGATGTCAGCTTCTTCCCCCCTTTCACAATGTGTGTCCTAGCCTGGAGGTGTTCTTTCATTTGGTAGATCAAAATGTAATGCACACTCCCCTTCAATTGCCCTGGTGTCTCACCATCCCACATCCAACCCTCTCTCCACCATCCCATCACAACCAACCCTCCCCCATCACACCAACCTAACTCACACTCTCATTCTAACCTCCATCAGGTTCCAGAACCAAATCTTGCATGCCATCCTCTGCTCCACACCCCTACCTAGGGATAGACCATATCACACATCACACATCCTCCTCACAGATACTAGTGTACACAAAGCCATAATGCAGCACATGTGCACTAAAACACTCATGTACACCTCCCATATGTATACACACACATACACACACTCTTCTTCTCTCTTACTCATTGAGCAGTTCTCCCTTGTTCCTGTCCAGCAGTCTGATCTCATCCAGGGATGAAGCCAAAACACAGTGACCATCTCAAGAGAAAGACAAACTGGTCACTGGATCTGAGGGGATGGGAAAGAAAGGCGAGAAATCATCAATGAAGAAGCAAGAGATAATGAAATCCCCCATCAATGGGGATTGAGGGACTTCTCCTTTCAGTGATCTTACGTCCATGTAGTTTCTGTACCATTCTACACAAAGCCATGAGCCATGCACATGACCACTGATGCATGAGCTATGCCCACACTTATGAATTCCACACTTAAAGCTACACAGCATGGCATGCATGGATGGACACACATGGCATCAGGAACGTGTTTGTCACATGCACCACATGTATCAAGCTGACTGCTGTTTGGGGCTGGCCCCCTGATGAAAGTATTGTCTTAATGTTAGCAAAGAGGCCCCAAACAATGATGGACAGGAACCAAAGCATTATGTGCCCCCTGTTCTACGTGGGGGTAGCATTGGAGGGGGTAGGGAGGGTAAGTGGGAGGGGACAACGCCTTGGTATCATCAACAGCACATAAAGGTCACTCCACACTGCATTACAGTGTGCATTGCTGTACAGGCCAAGTTTGGAGACTGCCTGCACATGGAATTCATCACAATTGAGCACTTCCCAACGTAAAGTGCAGCGATCACTTAAGGCCCGGCCCTATTATGGAAGTGGCTGCAATACAAATGGGTGGTGTGAAGAGTGTAGAGTGTAGAGTGTAAGTAGCATCAATTGGGACTGTCGAGATCTTGCAACCAAGATGGAGAAGTGACCACCATACCCAGGTATGGTGGTCACCTGGGTATGCATGGTGGTCAAAGTCAAATGGGTATGGTGGTCACCTGGGTATGGTGGTCACCTGGGTATGGTGGTCACCTGGGTATGGTGGTCACCTGGGTATGGTGGTCACCTGGGGATGGTGGTCACCTGGGGATGGTGGTCACCTGGGTATGGTGGTCACCTGGGTATGGTTCTCACCTGGGTGTGATGGTCACATGGGTACGGTGGCCACCTAAATGACCACCATACCCAAGTGATCACCCACACCCAGATAACCCCCACATTAGGGTTAGGTAGACTGTATTGGTCCTTCCATTCCCATCTTAGATGTACATCAAACCTTCTACCCCTTGCTCTCTTCTCACTCCTGGGCTTCTAATTGTTGCCCCTTTGGGTGCAGTAACAGAGCAAACCCTCCCAAAGGGGTGTTCCTAGTTATAACCACTCCTCCCATGTCAGTGCACCTCAGTGGTTGACTTGAAATTTATAAACAACCACCCATGACCCTATTTGTATCCCACCACTATCTTACTACTATCACCTTGACACCCACTCCATGTTACCATCCCCATCATCACCACCATGATGATCATCATCCTCACCATCACCATCATCATCCTCACCATTATCATAATCATCATCCTTACCATCACCATCACCTTCATCCTAAGGAATATTAAAACACATATGCACACGCACAAACATACTCATCAAACCAGGCCCGTACGCAAGATTTGAGAAAGGGGGTTTGACAAAAGCCTGAACACAAATTCATGAAGTCTAAATAGTATTGTGTTTAAAAAAATAGAGCATAGTGATGTTACTATGTTACTGATCGAAATCAACTACTCATCTTACATGAAAGTTACAATTACATGTATATGGTCAAATGAAACAGTAGGCATGGCTTCACATCCTGGAGGGGGGTTAGATTGAACATCTCTTTTTAGTCCTCACCACTCCTCCACCCTCACACTCCTCTCACCTGCCGATGCTGCTTCATGTGCTTTGACCTCATGACTTCCAATTCAATCAACATGATGTCGCTGAAATGGCTATCTTCCTAGAGGGATCCTAGGTCTGAAGTGAGGGACCTTGGACTATTCAGTATCACTGATGTGCCACTTCGGTTTACTATGTCTGACACGTGTTTGAGTGTGCTATGTGTGTGTTTGTATTTGCATGTGTCGAGTGTGGACGTGTGTGTGCATGTGTCTGTGGGCGTTGTGTGTACATGTAAGCTTATGTTGAGTGTGTATGTGTGCATGTGTGATAGTGGGTATGTGTGTATGGGTGTGATATGTGTGTACAAACACAAGGAGCAAAGAAGTAATGAACACACCTCAGGCCAAGAGTTGTGGTTGCTCACCTTGCAGTACAATGTGAGCTTGTCATCACACTGGCCTCGTCTGATGAACTTCTTGAATCCCCAGTCATGTCCCTGGACAAGCCATTGCCCTCTGACTCTCTGCAAGCGAGACCCATGTGAGTGGAAGAAACACATGCTCAAATGTGTACATACATTCATGTATACACACTCTACACAAATACATGTACATGCACATGCAAACAAAACACACACGTTGTTCAACTCACTGATAGACATCAGCAATTTACGAACGCAAGAACGAGAAGAGCTTTAAACTACGTGAAGTCCAAAATCTTTGTCATAGGCCTAGGGCCATTGGCTGTAAATGTCATTGTACAGGCAACAATTTTCACATATCCGTCATCCGCTAAATTGGTTAGTCTAAGTTTGAGAGTAATTTTCATTTGTCCACATGCACATCATTCTGTAATAGCCGATTAGTCAGACCTCTTATCTCGGCCACAGGTATAAATGGACTTAGCGCCTGAAAGTAGGGGGAAATGGACGTCCTCAATGCTATAGGAGACATCTTCTACGGTGGCATCCAACCCAACATCCCGGGCAACGGAGGGCCCGATTGTGTGGCCTTCCTCTCCAAAGGTCAGCTCCTCTTTGAAACATTGCTCGACACGGCTCTTGTTTTCCCTGTGCGCGCAAAGACCTACACCCTACCCGCCAAAGTGGCCGCCCGCTATTCAAGAAAGTGCTCCTCGTTGTTCTATCGGGTGTCTTCGCTATCGAGATTGTGTACAAGGTCTGCTCGCGACAGCTGCTCAACCTAGTTTCGTCCCCAGCCTGACATGCATTCGCGTAGCGGTAATGTAAACCATCCGCTGCTGTGTATGAGGGTCTGGGAACGAGACAATCTTAAACTGTGCTCAGTACTAGAGGTACTGCACGCCTCACATGAATATGGTAACTGAAATAATGTCATGTTTGTCTAACCATTATTGCTGTCCAAGCCCAGAAGAATAGCCTTTGCCGTATTGAGGTAATTTGTTTTGTATGGACGACGCGTCTTGAAATAATTTCTTTCTTTTCCCTTCCTTCCAACACACCCCCGTTTTAGGTTTTTGGTCCATTACATATACGGGGCAGCCATTGCTCTGTTGTTCCAAGAAACAGATTCTAGACTGGTGAGGATGCACACACTACAATGCGCACCACTACACCACTTGACACACATGTGCTTACACTGTACATGCACAAACACACGCACTACACATGTGTGCACACAATACAGGTAAAGCACATCAATGAGATGACACTGTACGGACGCATACTGCTTACATGATTGGCAACTGCAAGCGCACAACAAAATGCACCACTCCTTCAACCTCTCCTATCCATCCAGCTTCCCGGTGAAGTGTCCACCCACCTCACCCCATCTCCCCAATGCAAATGCAGTGATAAGATGAATCCCTTTGGGCGGTGTTGCTCAATTCTAAATGTAGCTCACCCATGTGAATCTGAACTACCTCCTATGTCCGGCTAGTGTCGACCCATTCAGAGGACCTTACTACAGAATCATTGGGCTGTTTCATCAAACTCTTTGCCTACTGTTTGTGGGCAAAGTATACACCCTGGTGGTCAAGTTTGTTCTGTACTTATTGTCCAGCAAATGGCGGAAGAGGCTGTGAACACTAGGTGACAATACATATTGCATGTGAGTATCAAAAGGGAAACAACCCATTCAAAATATGCATATCAGACTTATTCATATTGAGTGCATCCAGAATACGTTATTTTGTGTACCTGTGTGTTCATTGTGTGTGCACCTGTAGCCCTTTGTCTGTTGTCACATGTTCAGTACAAACTTGTATGACAAATGTGCTCGGAACTTTATGCCAATGTTCATGTACAGTAGGTAGACAATGTACGAGCACTTGAATCTTGTTGATAATATTTCATAACATGGAGCGTTTCCATGAAAAGGGACCTAACACATATTTTTCAAGATATCAGATATTCTAGAAGTCTGAAATGACTAAACATTGCTTTTTATGCACTGAGAATTGGAGTGTCTATCATGGTGCAAAGCTGTGATTTTCATGCACCCACAGCGTCAGTGATGAAAGAGTATTGCATTGAAGTACTTTTCAAATGAACCAAAGTGTCTTTTGCTAACATTGGTTTCTTTGTGCACACGTATTTCATGGTGCGAAGCATGCAGTGTCTCACAGCTACAAAATGTTCTGTTTTGTATTGCATGTACTTACAGTAGGTACTGATTAGATTGTATTCAGTGTTTAGTTGTGGTGACGTGCGCTCGGGTGTGTGTGAAGAGTGGAGGATGGGGTGTCCATAACTGCTTGCACTTGGAAAACGCTGGAGTGAGGTGTTCTGGTGAGCTGTGCGACGTGGTAGAGGATCATGTGTGCGTATGTGCATGTGTCCTTACATGCACATGTTTGTTCAAGTGTGAATTGATGTGCATGTACTGTGCATCTACATGTACTTTGATGTCTGACCAGTGTGCACATATGAAGCTGTAAGTACACTGCATGCATGTTTGTGTATACAAGCATTCACTGTACACTGTTCTATGTGTGTATGTGTGTGTGTGTGTGCTGTACATGTGTTGTGTGGTATAAAGGGATGCATGTGTATACAGTATGTGCAGTTGTGGTTATAGTCTTGTAAGCAGCACTGCTACTGTCAGTACTCACATTAGTGGTAGAGATTATCATGTGAGACCTCCACGTTTCGCGCATTACGTGCACATGCGTGTGTCAAGTTGGTGTCGGGCAGTATGTATGTACTGCCCAGACACAACTAAGTGTGACGTCCTCCAGGAAATGCATAGCCTACTGGGTTCCCCAGCAGCCCCACACCGCAGCCCCACACGGCGCTCCCACACCGCATCCCCACACCGAAGCCCCACACCGAGCCACACGCAGAGCCACACCGCAGCCCACACCGCAGCCCCACAGCAGCCCCACACCGCAGCCACACCGCAGCCCACCGCAGCCCCACACCGCA